>CM076578.1:905366151-905592376 GCA_034641835.2 Pinus albicaulis | reverse complement strand
AATTTCCGCGCGGTGGGAAACGTTTTTTTTGTCGGGGAGCGTTTGGGAGCGAACGCTCCCCGAATGCTTCCCGCGTTTTAAAAACGCTCCCGAAGCGTTTTTTAAACGTCGGAAGCGCTCAGGGAGCGTTCGCTCCCGAGCGCTTCCTGAAACGCTCCCGCAAAAACAGGGAGCGTTTTTACAGGGTCGGAAACGCGCTCCCGAAAACGCTCCCGTCAGGGAGCGTTTTCGGGAGCGCGTTTCCGAGCGTTTCTGAAACGCTCCCGCACGGAGCGAGTTTCGGAAGCGGGAGCGAAGGGGGTTTGAAGCTTCCCCGCAACCCTGCATCAGAGACTATGTTCAGAAGGGAGTTGTGAAGCTTGAGTATATTTCACTGATGAGCAGGGTGCAGATATTCTTATCAAAGCCTTACCACGGGGCAAGCATGTCTACTTTAGAGACAAGATGGGTGTGGTGAGGAACACCTTCCTCGGTAAGAGGGAGTGTTGAAATTTTGTTACCGGAGGACAAGTGGTTCCCTAAGGCTTTGATCTTTGGTCTAGGGAAAAGTGTCCAAGAGAATTTAATTTCTCCTAAAGTGACTTTATAAAGTTATAAAGTCAAATCTAAGTTAAAAGTGACTTTAAGTGATAAAGTTACTAAGTCTAATTTTAAAGTGACTTTAATAAAGTCAATGTGAAATTAGAAAGTGAAAAGTGACTTTGGAAATAAATGACTAAGTGGGTCTTTATTAAAATGGGTGAATTAAAAAATAGAAAGTAAGATTTAAATGAGCATTTAATCTCAGCCCTAGATCTAAAGCTATCTCAGCCATTAGATTTAGGGATTCCCCAAAAGTCACTTAGGGTTAGGTTAAAGGAGGAAAAGGAGGGAAAAGCTCATTCATTCTTTCATGAGCAGATTGAGAGAGGAGGAGAGAAAGCTAAAGAGAAATTTCTAAGCGAAGGGAGAGCAGCATAGCTACACAGAAAATCCGTACAGCAAGAGGGCACATTTTCCAAGGCAGCATTTCCATACAGCAGCATTTATTGGCATGTTTACCAAGGCAAAAAATCCATACAGCACTGTTTAGCACGTTTTCCAAGGCAAGTAAAGTGTTGTTTTCGAGGAGTAGATTCAGCAGCAATGGGCACAGTTTTCGAGGCAGATTTTCTGGGCACGAAAATCGAGAAAGGTGTTGTTGTACTATCTGTACAGTTCCGTATAGTACCGTACAGGCAGAAATTTGGGCACGTTTTTCAAGGCAGCAAGTATAGTATTTATTGTTGTATTTTTCCTGTAAATTTATGTTTTGTTGTTGGCACGATTTTCCAGATTGGAGGTTCACACGAAAATCGAGATAAGTGGGTTTTGTATTTGCTGTAATTTTTCTATGTTTTCACTGTTCACTGTAAAAGCATATTCAGAAATAAGAAGAGTTTTCGAACTAGTTTTCCCCAAGAGTTGTAGGGGGTTTTTCCAGGGCCAAGTTGACCAAAAATTAGCGTGTCAATTTTCTGTGTGTGGCTAATTTATTTTTCTGAATTTTTTTTCTGTATATCAGCACTATAAAATTTCGAGAATTTGTGTTTTCAGAAAAATATTTATTTTTCCAACTTGTTGAATGTATGGCTATGGGAATGGGCATTTAACTTTATGGGAGAAATAAGGAGAAACTAAAAACCGGGGTTGGGTTATCAAATTTCTACAAAGGCAAGTCCACCTTAGAGTGAAGGGGTTTGCAAGTGCAAGGAAAGTCTCATATAAAAGGTGGATGCCTCTAAAGTGCTAAAGCAAGAAATGATTGTTCATTCACAACTAGTGTAAAAAAGCTCTGTGATTGTGCTATGTTTAGGGTTAGGCGCAATATGGCAAATTGCACTAGTTGAGTGAGAAGAAGAAGATGATAGGACTTGTAGGAGACAGGCTTGTGACTACTTCAAGGGTTGGATAGCAAGTTTGTTCGGCAGTATACAAAAGGCAATAATGCCTTAGACTCATTATACATTTGTAATAGAATTGTAGGAAGAAGGTGGCAATTACCTTATTGTATATCTATGATATTCTTCATATAAGAAAGTTAAGGCACCTTACTTGGGTGATACCTATACATGTGTGTTGTGAACTCTTTATGATTGTTGGATCTTATTGTTCCTTGCTCAGCTTCATCCTGGCTAATATTGAAATATAGACTAAGTGTTAAGATATTATTGGGATGTTTTAAAGGCCAAAGTTGGGCATGTGCCTATTGTTGAAGGAGCTTGGTTAAGTAGGACTTCGTTTTGTTTGAGAGATTGTAACTTAAGGTGAAGTTATGGGCAAACTTTAAGTGAAGAGGCATAGGCTAGTTGTAATAGTCATAAACTGGCTAAGCCCTCTCAGTGAAGGCAAGGCAGTGCTGCACAACCTTTGGTGTTGAAATAGACTGGGGAGAAACTCAAGTTTGAAAAGAAAAATTCGGGTAGACTGTTGGTCCATGACAGGTGGCTTCAAAGCATAAAAAGATGCTATAGCCGAGCTAAATGCTACAAATTGTTCGTTAAAGGAAATTGTATGTCCAAAGCCTAAATTGCGCTACTTATTTGGGTAATGATGTTTTGAATGTCCAATTTATACTAACCCAACATAAAATTTATTCACAAATAAATCCCATATAGTTTATGCTGCCATACCCCATGAAAAGCAATTGATTGTGATTTTTTCCGCTATAGACTATTTTTTGTTAAAAATATTGAGCCAACAATAATTCCACCCAACCCAAAGAAGGAAATTGATTTCTTTTAGAATTAGCAATCTTACAGCGTTTGATTGCAGTACATAAAGGGCCAACTTGGCATATTTTACAGGTACAATGGTTGAACATCACCCAAGGCCCAAGGCCATCCCACACTAAAAAATTAAAAATCATTTAATTCCATTCATTATAGTACTTCTAAATGTAACTTTTACAACATAACAATATAATTTGGTGGGACTTCTATAGAAGAGAAGCATACCATTACATTCCGACAATTAGCAGATCTAGCTGCTTGTACTACAGCTTTTGCAATTGGGTGAAGGGTATTTGACTCAACCCCAGCTGCTAATGTCAGTATCTCAGATTCTGACCAATGAGGAAGATTCGAATTCCTGCATCATAAGACAGACATTTTCTTAGAATAGTCATTTACATGGAATAGGTTTCAATGTATTGCAAACTGAAAATTAGTTAAAACAATCCCACTAGAGAAGAAGCACAATACACTTCAAAGGAAGATAGTTAAATATTGCATATAGATTACTTTGAAGAATATTCTATATCTATAGGATGAATTACCTTAAATTTGAGTCAGAAATTGGAGAGGCATCGTCCCTCTCCTGACTTCCAACTGCAACCACCTTTGTCACAACAGGTTTTCCAATAGTCAAAGTCCCTGTTTTGTCGAAGACAACTGTATCAACCATTGAGAATTTTTCCAGAATATCTCCTCCACGAATAAGGAGGCCTCGCATTGCACCTAGAGAAGTTCCTACCTAGACAAAGAGGGTTGAAAAGAAAGTCATGGAGCTTGGTGAAATACAGTTAAATGCTTCATTAGAATAATGCGTTTCCATTAAAGCTGCAAACTTACCAGAACAGCAGTAGGTGTAGCAAGGCCCAAAGCACAAGGGCAAGAAATAACCTGCAGTGAAAATAAGTTCGATTAACTTCCTCATGATCACATGTTGACCTGATGTAAACCCAACTAAAGATTCAATTAGCACAATACAAAAATAACTAGAAACACCTGTCAAATTGATGATGTAACACATGCATATGTAATCATATGTATATACCTGACACATCAAAGTTATCCAATACCTTAAAGTAGCTGATCTAATCCTGTATTAAGAAGATGCCCAAAGTGTTTTACCTATGATTATATTCTACTTGAAGCTGGGTATCAATTTTACATTTAACATTGTCGGGAATTTATCAGTAGGGGTCCAAAATATAAATTATCAGCAATATGGGGAAGAAAATCAGAAATTATCAGGAAACTTGAAAACATACAAAAATAATCTCTTTTTTTTTTCCATTTTTTAAACTTCTAAATAAACATCAATATCAAACAAACACATTGCTACATAAATATGAAAATAAAATTGATATATAACATGTATAAGATGTCAAGTGGTATATCAGACATTGATACTAAAATATGATAATACCCGGGTCATTAGTTCTAACAAGATGATACAGAATCACATCAAAACAAAAATAAATGTATCTCATGACACTAATCATGCCAATGACAACAATGGAATTCCTTTTGTTTGCTTGATGGAAAATGGTCACAGCACCCTCAAGAATGGTATCAAAACTGGATTAGCCGTCCCCAAAAACCAGATCCAGACTAAAACCAGAAAAAATAGGACCAAAAGACAAGTTGACCAAAAAATACATAAAATATCAATTTTGAAAAAAATATATATTTGTGTACTTCCATATGAATTCAAACCTTATACACAAATATGCAAAGTTTCTCATGTATATAGAGAGTAAGGGTGCATATAACCAAAATAACACCAAGTGTAATCCATCTTTGAACCCAAATATATCGACAAAGATGCTATAAATGGCCTCTAGAGTCGGGAAAAAAAATTATGCTACAAAAAATAGTTACATAACATCAAAATCATTGCCTATATTGGGATTCTCATCATCAATATCACCCTCTAAGCACTAAAATAAGATAGAAAAAGCTTAACATGCCTAATCAGTGATTTTCCTTGACTGAATGGTATATTTTTACCAGGGTCATGACAGAGAGTTCAACAATCATTACCACCAACATTGAGGTACATAGAGGGCTTGGTGCTTCTTATCCATGTTGAAATTGTACCTAGTGTTGGTCTTCATCATGTAATTTTATCATTTATGTATTTATCACTTCCATTATCATTATTATTTTATTTTGGTCAAAGCATGGTCTCCATACTCAAAGAGACAAAAAGAGTCAAAAGAATTTATTACGAGTCAAAAGAGATTGTACTTGAGTCATGTTGATTTTTGGGTAGCATCGAATGTGCTCTAGCTCGGAAACTTTGTGGAGGGGCTAGAACACGAGATCTCCAAGACCCAGAAATCGTTTGGTGAAATTCTACTCAGACCTTCAATTATTCAAATAATTAATTATTCTAATGGAGACCCTAAGTCTAACTTAGGGAAATTAAATAATTAAAGTGAATTAATTTAAACATGTGGATGAGAATGTTCTAAGTGACGAGGATCAAGTTTTTTCTAATCTTAGCCGTCAATTAGAAATTAGATCACAGCGATTGATTCATCAACTGGAAAAGTATTAAAGGAAGGCTTGGGGTCAGTTAGAGAACACACACAGAGTAGCAGCACTTGAGCTAAGTCGATATTCTGGGGCGTGGTTTGCTGAGAATTTCGGAGTGAGCTTACAGTGCAGTGAGGGGCAGTTCGGCAACGGGATTTCGGATCAAAGGCTGAGAATATAGTTGCAGAGAGGCAGATCTATCCAGGAGAGACAACGCAGCCCTTGAGAGGGTGATGCAAGCCCAGCTGGGCTCACACAGAGTTGACGCAGGCCCAGAAGGGTGACGCAGTCCAGGAGGAGGTGACATAGAGCCAGAGGCTGCAGCGCTAGGGTTTCTATGGGGAAGATCGGGCTCAGTTTTAGCAGATCAAAGAAGGGTGACGCAACCACTAGGAAGGGTGACACAATTCCAGCGCAAAGCTTGCTGGGGACTGCATAGGCACCTGTGGGGTTCGTCATTCTGAAGCTGGATCAGCCATAATATCTATCTCCGGATAGAGGTAATTCTGCCAAGGAAATTCTCTGTTGGGTGAGTCGTTTATGGCACCCTAATTTGTATTCAGAAATCTCCATAATAATAAAAACCCTCAAGTGTTGTTGCACCGATTTTCCTGCATTGGGTTTTTACGGAGACATTTGTCCGAAAAATATTGTGTGTCCTTTGTCTGAATGTGCTTATTCTTCAATTCCTGATTTGTATACTTGTGTAGGCTGCAGTGTGTTTACTTCAATGTTTTCATGAATATTTCTGAAAAGAACTTGTTAAGTTAAATACACAAGTAGGAGAAGTAAACCAGTTTTCTGCAATAGGATTTCTGTAATTGAGATTTTGTAATATCCCTTTTCAAGAATATCTCTCAAACACAAGCAAACTCCAACCAAAGATGGACTGGTAGGGCGTTTACCAGATATGTCACCTCTGAAAAGAGGGTGAGATCTGGAGGCTACTTGGCCCTTTCCAGACTCTGTCTAAGAGTATGGGAAAAACACACCAAGTGGTATACTATCTAGAATGCTCAAAGAGAGAAATAACAGTAGTGCAAGCATATATGTAGAACATGTAACAGATACTCAGAAATATAGAGAGAAAGCTAAGCCATTTTATTATGCTGAGAATAGAAATGAGTACAATAGGTGATCAGAGTGATGGCACCTAGACTTGCACCAGGCAAGTGAAGAAAATTTCTCAGAATGACAAAGAAATGGTTGCTCTCTGATCTGTGTCCAAGCTGCGGGAGAATTGTTGTGCTGCTGCTACTTCTGGAACCAAAATGAGTATTTGGGGCTGCTCCCCTACTCGAAAAAAGCTGAAACTCTGGAATCCACCTCTACTCACCAAACCCAGAAAAGCCCAAAGAGCGTTTCTGAAATAGCCAACCCCCGAAAATGACCCCCTTGGGGATCTACGCTATCCTCCAAGGCTCTGCGCTGACACTGAAGGGAATCCACCAAAATACTGCCTCAAACTCTGCCAAAATCTTCCAATAGGTAAGGGCTGGCCCCTTGCTCAATCTCAAAGCTCGAAACCTTCAAAAGAAACCCAATCCGGAGCTCCCAAGAAATGGACTGCATCCTCCCTCTCAAGACTGCGCAATCACTAGATGCCAAGCTCCACCACCAAGCCTCAACTCGATCCTCCTGCAAAAATACTGATGAGACTACCTCACCCGAGCAGGCACTCGAAGTCCCTCGGGGCTGAGGGTGAGATCTCCGAACAAAGACACTCGGTGCACTAAACAGTGCTGCAGACTAGCTAAACAACCAGCATGCTCAAGAAGTCGAAGTGACCAGCTCAATATCATAAACATCGAATGACCAAAATGAGGAGGCTCTCCTCCTTTTATAATGTTGGCCTCTCTCTCAAACCCTAGGCCCATCATCTCCAACGTAGCCTCTCTTGGCCCCACGCTGCCAACTCAACCTGCGCAGTCCCTCCACGTGCTCTAGTGGGTCCCCTCTCTACGTGGTCTCTTGGCCCACCTTGGCCCACTTAAGTTACAACGTTGTGTCTACTAGGGAGTGAACTTTATGTTTAGAGTGAGTTATGTCCCCCTCTACTCACTTTTATTTATAATTTAACTATAGTAGGCAAAATTGATCAAAATTAAT
Source organism: Pinus albicaulis (assembly GCA_034641835.2). Classification (NCBI taxonomy): domain Eukaryota; kingdom Viridiplantae; phylum Streptophyta; class Pinopsida; order Pinales; family Pinaceae; genus Pinus; species Pinus albicaulis. The sequence goes on along the minus strand of CM076578.1, from coordinate 905,584,982 downwards.
ATTTCCAATTAGCCATCGCTAATTGGGAATATTACAGATTTAGAAATTTTCACATGGTATCAGAGGGTTTGCAAATCAGGAAGAGCTGAAGCCATCAGCAGAAGATCGAAGAAATTTTTGCTGCAAGAAGGTAGTTGTCCCGAGTGACGGCGCAGATCCAGAGAGAGGCGAAGAAGGGTGACACGATCACCTGTGGAGCGGACGCAGAGCCAGCAAAGAGACACAGACCCAAGAAGAGTGACATTGTAGCTGCGCATAGGCAGCGCAGTGCTTGTTGGGCCAGCGCAGAAATTTTGAGCTCTGGTTGTCATGGCCGGAAGTGCAGATTGTGTTTCTTCAGTGGTTGTTGGTGGGGCATTGTTTCTGTCAGAGCAAAACAATGTCTAGCAAGGCGTGACAAAGTAAGGGGATGCAGTTCCTTAGAAAACTTGTCGCCAAGAAGTCTAGATCCAGTGTTGATCAGCAGCAAAGAGTGATCGGAGAGGGCTGATTCGACATCAGTTGGCAGAGGATTTTCGGGAGGGAAATAGGTATTCAAAGGGAGCGTGATTCCTTAGAGGTTTCTAGCACCAAGAAACCCTGATCCGAGTTTTGCTAGGGCAGCAACAAAAGAGGGAGAAGCGAATCAGTTCAACATATTCAGTTGAGCAGAGCTGGTTGCATATGGACTGAGGGATCAAGACAGGTTGGATGGTGCATCCAACTTTGTCATCTAGAAGGCCAAGATCCTGGCGGTTTTGGATGAATATCGCAACAAAGATCATGCCTTGAATACCATGGTTGTTCCTGTTGATGCTGACGCTCTCAAGAAGTACGAGGAAGCTCAAGCGAAGGCTAAGCGCTTGATCATGGATGGAGTCTGGGATCATGTGGTCCCACACATTGCTGAGAAGAACACAGCACATGAGATGTGGAATTCTTTGACCATATTTTATCAAGGGACTTATGTTCAGAGGAGGATGCATCTTGAGAATCAGCTTTGATTATTTCAGATGCCGAAGGGAGAAGAGATCGACCCCCTCCTCATTAGATTGAAGGCGATCTGTGATCAGTTGGTTGCTGTGGGGGCCACACTTAATGAAGGTCTTATGGTGAGGACTGCTCTGAATGCAGTTATCGATGAGTGGTAGAACTTTGTCCAAGGCATTTTGGGTAAAGCGACACTCCAGGAATTAGGGGAAAACATGTGGGCGGCTCTTTCGACAAGAAGAGATCGGGAGAGGATGACCAAGGCGGGCATCGATAGCGGGAGATCAAGATCAAGAATGTAATATCCCCAAAGGGAAATAACCAGTAATAAACAGAAATATGCCAGACAGATATAGAAAACACAATGCTGAACCAGATCATGAAACCAATACACATAGAATGCCAGAAAACTGAGCCATTTTATTAATCTGAAAGTACATAGAGAGGAGTACAAGAAAATCAGAATAAATGCACCTATCCTTGCCCTAGGCAAGTGGAGACCCTCTCAGACAAATGATGGCTGCAACAAGGACAGCGTCCTAGCTGGCTGAAGACTGCTCTGAAGACTGAAGCTGGACTGCACTGGAACTATGAGCTGAAGACCAAAAGATAGCTGATATCAATACTCCAAACCCTCACCAATGAAACGTTGTCTCTGCTAGTGACAGCGCTGGAACAGATGTGGTGCTGGTCACCAAAACCCCCCAGATGAAAAGCTCAGCTCCTCAAGGCCAAAAACGCTGTCAAGCCCTGCTCACATGACCCTGCTCATCAGATCAGCGTCCTCCCAGATGGATCAGCGTTCTATATGCTTAGATCTACTGGATCTGAAGCCTACAATCCAGATCTGCATCCTGTCCCTCCAGATCTGCGTCCTCCTATATCAGATCTACTGCTCTCTCCTCAGATCTATGCTAGATCTGGCAATATCTCTTCAGATCTGCAACCTCCAAGGCTGGATCTGATGTTATCTCTTCAGATCTAGACTAGATCTGCCAATATCTCCTCGGATCTGCAATCTCCCAAGCTGGATCTAATGCTATCTCTCCAGATCTTCCACCTACAGAACCAGATCTGCAATTATCTGCTCAGATCTACAATCTCCAAGGCTGGATCTATCAATATGCCTTCAGATCTGCGTCCTCCTCTTCCTGCTGGAACAACGTCCTCACTCTCAGACTGATCTGCGTCCTTCCTCCTCCTAGTACAGCGTTTTCCCTGCTCAGATCTGGACTGCGTCCTCCCTGGAACAGCGTCCTCACTCTCCAAGGTTGATCAGCGTCCCCTTTCTCCTGGAACAGCGTCCTCTTCTTCTCAGATCTGCGTAGCCACAAGAGGCTTCTTCCTCTCCAATTCTCTGTGAAAGAGTGCTGGGTCCGGGGCGAAGGATGTTATTCAGAAAATAACCTCACTAGGGCGGGCACTCGAAGTCCCCCGAAGCTAAGGGTGAAACCAGAAATAACCTTACCAGGGCAGGCACTCGAAGTCCCCCGAGGCTAAGGGTGAGATCTCCGACCGGAGACACTCGGTTGCACTAAGCAGTGCTGCAGACCGACTAAACAACCGGCGTGCTGAAGCAGACAGAAGTCTAGCTCTCAATATCAATATAAAATCATGCATGTCCAAATGAGGTGAGAACCCCTCCTTTTATAATGCCAAACTCCTCCAAAACTTAAGCCGTCCTTACTCTCCTTTGACTTTGCGCGAGTTAACCTTGAGTACGGCTTGATGCCTCCCCATCATACTCATGTGGACCCTTTGAGGCCCCCTCTCTCTAAGTTATAACGTCAATCAACTAGGAAAAGGCACTTTATTTATAAAGTGAGGTGACTAAAGTGAGGTGACCCCTCTTATTTCTCACTTTACATTTTATTATTTCCTAGCTAAGCGGCAAAATAAAGCAAAAATGAAATATTCCAATTAGCAAAGCTAATTGGGAATATCCTGATCTCTAAACAAACGTTGCTTGTCCTCGAAAACCAAGCGAAGTGATATGAATCTTTTGTAAAGTCGCACCAAGCTCTCCCAAGTTCGGCAAAATTTGCTTGTTCTCAAGCAATGCTTGAACAAGCCTATTCTCTGGCTGATGCTCCCCGCCAATACTGCAAAGTGTGCCTGGGTCCCATTGAAACCTCTCTGTCTCCTGCATCACCATGATATGAAGGGATATCTCAATGCCAGGATCCCAAACTGGCCTCTCATGGTACCAGCCAATCAATAGTCCTCCCGGATCCCATCGCCACTATGGCCAATAATCGCACAAGTCCCGTGACTCGAACTGCTCACTGCCTCTGGCTATGACTAAAGACCATGACCGCTGCTGCTCTGCATCTATGACTGTGTAAGCTGGCCCATCAACTGTGAACCAACTCGTCACCTCTCTCCAATCAAGGCATGGAGTCGAAAATATAATGAGGAATATCTCCCTCCTGTGGATCCTCCATCTCCAAGCAATCACCCGGACAAAATGAGCCACCTCCCAACAAGGCAACTCCTGAAAATCTCCTTCCACCTCAAGCTCTGGTAATGAAGGTGGGCTGAAAATATGAACTTGGCAAGCATCATAGCTTACCCCATGCTGTCCTTCTCTCCACTCATGACAAGCGTAGAGTCTATGCTGATCCTGGGCTGCAAAGTTATTGCCCTCCGATGGCAAAGTGAAAAACAATCCACCATAGAAGGTTCCTCTATCAATGAAGAACAAGCTGGCCCAAAACAAACCATCCATGAAGAATATGACATGGTCATCATGGATCACCCTAATGAGATGTTTGCTGACAGTTCTACATGAGGATACATAATGCAAACAATCTCTCACAAGGATACAACGTAGTCTCATCCACCGCAACTTCAGAAAATTACATGGCAAACAATGTACAAGATTCATCACATCTACTAATGGATAGTAAATGGCTGAATATGACAACAACATAAGGCCAAACACTTGCCCATAGCTGTACAATGGATGGATATCAATCTCATGGCCCACCTCAAAAGAGAACACATATGTAGTAGTGGTGGTCATGCCTCCTCCCATGCTCCTATTAGAACATGTAGTGCAGAAAATACTCAAAGGCACATTCAGCTCATGTGTCTCTCTCATAATCAAGCCTCCCATACAAATCTGACCATATGTTGGAAGTAAGATGGTACATGGATCCATAAATGAGTCCTCCATAGTGTTTTGGCATGCTATGAAGAAGAATGAACCATGTGCTGCAAGAAGATAATCCTCCTCATGCTTGGAAACCCAAGTCAAGAAGAATATGCCATAGATGTCTCTATCATCATTACCTCCTCTTTGTGCAACAAATATGAAGTGACCCTGGGACCTATGGGTTAGAGATCCACCATATCTCTGCTGCGCACACTTCATCCATAATGTTCTGCTCCAAGGTGACAACGCTGGGAGCTCATGCAAATAAGCTCCTGTCAATACAAGACTCTGCTCTTTGACATGCTCCTTGTCAAAGACTCCTCTAATGCTGCTGCAACAAGTGTGGAATACTCCCCAAGATGGAAGTGCTTCCCCGTCATCATCAAAGATCAAGGAGATAGTGCCATCCCCTCTTCCTGCAACATCATGCAAAGTGTGAGAGCAAATCTGCCCTTGCTCTCTCAGAAACAAACCAAGCAACCAAACAATTTGCTGCCTCCCCATACTTCCATCATACAACTCATGTGATGAAGACATAACGAGTATCATAGCAACACCATGCATACATACTCTATGCTGCTCCATGATGCAAGTATCCAGCCATCTTTCCTCCACCCTCCAACTCTTAGGAAGAGTGTTTGCCAAGAGATGGCCAAACTCTTTCAAGAGTAACCAGCGCAGCCAAGCCTCCTGCTGCCTGGTAGCACAGATCTGCAAGTAGCCTCCTAGCTCCTGGCTCATCATCCCCATCCACTCAATCACTTGTGGATGCCTCCTTCTCCTCATCCTGGTACTCCTCCCATGAGGGCTACCATCCTCCCAAATCAAATTTCTGATTTTGCACTTCATAGGATTTTGAAGTATAAACTTCTCAAGGATCAATGAGACCCTATCAAGAATCAAATAGGTGGTAGGCAAAAACCTCCCATCATGATGTGTGTGGCTCAAGGAATGTCCAACACAAGCATGAGAGATGTCATCCATCCGAAGATGTCCCCCATCTTCTATCTGCTCTTGTGAGAAGGGAAGAAGGTCATCGCACCCCATGGTGTGTCGAAGTGCATCTCCAGTGAGATCTCTCCTTGAGACCTCCTCTTCATCCATAGTCTGCTCCATCGAGTACCAACTCAAAATCTCTCGCCATCCAACCTCAACACGTGGCTGCTGTACCCTGTGCAACTCTAGTCGTCTCATCCCATTATTCAAGTCAATATATGAGACCTGACTAGGTGGCTCTGCCTCTCTCTCTCTAATGGGAAGGGATGACCCAACAATACTGCTAGTCCCATCCATGCATGCCTGAAGGGGGATGATCTGACGCTCCCTCGTGCTCTCTGGTTGTACCATCAGGGAATCCAGTTGTTCCCCAATGCGGACCAACTTGGCCGCCGACTTGGCACAAGTCACTCTCATACCCTCTAGCTCCTGGTCCTGCAACAAAATGGTCTCCCGTACTGACGCGGCCTTCTCCCTCAAAACTCGAAGGTCCGTCCGAAGCCGATGATACCGCTGTCTGCGACCATCATCTGATACCTCGGTATCCCCTAGTGCCTCATCGATAATGGATATATCTCCTGATACCTCACCCATCTGTCGTGTGCTGCTACCACCCGAAGACTCGGACATGGCTCCAGTCATCACCTCAGTGGATGGCTCTACCGGGGTAGGCTCTACCTCCACTATGATATCAACCGGCACGGTCAAGGAGGACTCTAATGATGGTGAGTCCTGTGTCACACTAGGTGTATCCTCGAACTCCCGGCAATCCTGTGTTCCCTCATCCTCTTCTCCACTGCTCTCGGAGAAGACCTCAATGAAGTGTGCCTTCCCTGCCGCACACTTGTGTCCTGGTGCCCATGGCTCCCGGCAAGTGAAGCACAACCGCTCCCTCCTCAGCTCTCTCCTGGCCTCATCATCAAACTGCCCTCGTCCAGGATTCGCCTTGGGAGGCGGAGCCCTCGTGTCCTTACCCTTAGGCTGGAAGGCTTGTCTCGGGGGATAAGGTGTCCGAGTTCTGGGTAAGACATCCTGTAAGTCCCGAATCCTGCTGATGGCATCCTGAAGGGTAGTCGGTCTGTTCGACAGGACTAGGCTACGAAGTGGCTCTGACAGCCCCCCCACAAACATGCAAACCATCCGAGCTGCCGATAAATCAGGTACCATCACCGAAATCCTCAAGAAGTCTGAAATGTATGTCTCTGCACTCCCAGTCTGTTTGAGCTTGGTCAGCTCACCAAAATGCTGCTCCGGATCCCTTCTGTCAAAGCGCTCTACCACCCTCCTGGTAAACTCGGCATATGTCGTCACTGTGGAATGCCCTAGTGTCGCCAATCCATGAAACCACCAATCCTGAGCCTTACCCTCTAAATGTAATGTAGCCATCTTAATGGCCTCTGTCTCTGGCATCTGATTAAGCTGGAAATAGATGTCCAACTTCTCCACCCAGGACTTTGCCGTAGTCTCCGATGAACCATCAAACATAGGCAAATGGAATCTACTTGCCGCACGGTGGTCATCACGGTGGTATCCGTGCCCCTTGTGCTGGTGCTGCTCAGGGGGTTTGAGGCCATATCTATACTGGAGATAGCGCTCAAAAGGGAGAGTATCCATGAATCCCTGGCCGTAGCCCTGCCATTCTGTATAAGCGGCTGCCCATCGAGCTGGACTCACATCTCTTGCCATTGGCATTTTCTGCTAGGTGCCTACAGGCTCCTCAGGAACTGCATGGCTGCTGCAAAACCATACTGCTGCTTAACTTCGACCTCCGATTTACCCACTGAAAACTATTCAGAAAATTCTAGGAATTTGGGAAGGTGATCCTTGTCCAAAACCCAGAAAAACCCAGAAAACGTTTCTCCTAATTCCAAACTTCAAAATTTGACCCTTTTTATTTTGGCCCTTTTTCCAACTGCGTTTCTGGTATTGCCCTGCTATTGCTCTCCAAAATTCCAGCAACCCTCTGTATGATCTCTCTCCCAATGTCATAGACCACAGGCTGAGCCAGAATTATGCTCTGATACCACTGTAATATCCCCAAAGGGAAATAACCAGTAATAAACAGAAATATGCCAGACAGATATAGAAAACACAATGCTGAACCAGATCATGAAACCAATACACATAGAATGCCAGAAAACTGAGCCATTTTATTAATCTGAAAGTACATAGAGAGGAGTACAAGAAAATAAGAATAAATGCACCTATCCTTGCCCTAGGCAAGTGGAGGCCCTCTCAGACAAATAATGGGCACTTATGAGGACGGCGTTCTAGGCGGGGCGAAGAGCCCCACTCGAAGGCGGAAAATTTGAACACCATGGAACTATGAAATTTGAAGACCGGAAGATGGGCGATATCAATACTCGAAGCCCTCACCAATGGCATGATGTTTACGCTGGTGGCAATGGAAAGCGGGTGTAGTCTTGGTCACCAAAACCCTCCGGATGAAAAGCTCAGCTCCTCAAGGCCAAAAGCGCTGTCCCCTGCCTCACATGGCCCTGCTCACTAGATCGGCGTCCTCCCGGATGGATCGGCGTCCTATATGCTCAGAATCTGTTGGATCTGAAGCCTACAATCAGTCCCATCTGTCCTTCGGATGCGTCCTCCTATATGAATCCTACTTTGCTCTCTCCTCGGATCTATGCTAGATATTGTGAATGGTGGGGGGATACGCAACCTCCAAAGTTTGGATGCGATGTTATCTCTTGAGATCTAGGCTTGGATGCGCGATATCTCCTCGGATCTGCAATCTCCCAAGCTCCCAAAATTTGGATCTAATGCTATCTCTCCGGATACGCCACCCTCTGAGAACCCGGAATCTGCAAATGCTCTGCTCGGATCTACAATCTCCAGAAATTTGGATCTATCAATATGCCTTCGGATCACAACGTCCTCCTCTTCCTGATGGAACAACGTCCTCACTCCAAGACTGATCTGCGTCCTTCCTCCTCCTGGAACAGCGTTTTTCCTGCTCAGATCTGGACTGCGTCCTCCCTGGAATAGCGTCCTCACTCTCCAAGGCTGATCAACGTCCTCTCCCTCCTGGAACAGCGTCCCTCCTTCTCAGATCTGCGCAGCCACAAGAGGGCTTCTTCCTCTCCACATCTCCACCTGAAAATGCTGTCAATTCCCACTGAAACTGAAGGGTGTTACTCGAGAAATAACCTTACTAGGGCGGGCACTCGAAGTCCCCCGAAGCTAAGGGTGAAACCAGAAATAACCTTACCAGGGCAGGCACTCGAAGTCCCCCGAGGCTAAGGGTGAGATCTCTGACCAGAGACACTCGGTTGCACTAAACAGTGCTGCAGACCGACTAAACAACCGGCGTGCTAAGCAGACAGAAGTCTAGCTCTCAATATCAATATAAAATCATGCATGTCCAAATGAGGTGAGAACCCCTCCTTTTATAATGCCAAACTCCCTCCAAAACTTAACTGCGTCCTTACTCTCCTTTGACATGCGCAGTTAACCTTGGGTCAGCCTGATGCCTCCCCATCATACTCATGTGGACCCCCAAGGCCCCTCTCTAAGTTATAATATCAATCAACTAGGAAAAGAACACTTTATTTATAAAGTGAGGTGACCCCTCTTATTTCTCACTTTATTTATTATTTCTAGCTAAAGCGGCAAAATAAAGCAAAAATGAAATATTCCAATTAGCAAGGCTAATTGGGAATATTACAAAGAAGGAGGAGGAGGAGCAAAGGGAGAAGAAAAGCTGAAGTCATCAGCTGATCCCAGATATTAAAAATTAATATCATTTTTAAGACGGTGAACAAACGGAGAAGAAAAGTTGGGCTATTTAAAGGGAAACGAGGGTTTGTAGAGGGGAGTTCATAATTTCTGAAACACAAGAAGGAATTTCTGAATGTGTTACTGAATGAAAGAAACTGGGAAAATTGAGCCTTAGTTGTTGTTCTTGAATTTTTTGCACACGGGGGCCAGAGTACTTCGAATTGGAAGTACTTTGGGGTTGGGTACTAGATTAGTGCTCAGTTTGGCTAGGTGGTTTTGGTTGTTTTGGTAACGGAAGCGAGAACAAAAGCTACATCAGAGTAGACATCTTCAACCACCGAATTTCAGGTTAGTAGTCAAAAATCAAATTAATGGTTCTTGTATACATATATATATATATATACACTGTAGAGAAGAGTAATCAGAGAGCAATACTGGTTATATTTATTAAATTTCTAATTTCGGTTTCATAGGCTATAGTTTTTGAGTTTAATATCATTCGAATAATCAATCTTACAATTCTGATTCTTACATTCTAGTGAATAATCTGCCTTCTGAAGTTTGGTCACTATAGTGCTTAAAATTCTGAATCTTACATTCTAGTGAATAATCTGCCTTCTGAAATTTGGCCACTAGAATGTGGCATCAGAGCGAAAATTCAAATACTCAGGTACCTTAGGGCAAAAAAAAACAAAAACAAAAACAAAACCAAAAAAAAGAGAGTTTAGAGGAAAATCTTACTCAAATCCTTCATCGCTAAGAGTAGCAACATCTTATTAAATTTATCAAACAATAGAAGTAAACATGTGAAGATCCACTGTACAATTGACAAGGAATAACAGAATTTTGAGGCAAACTGTTCAAAATAATTACAATACTCCAACATCTGTTTCCCAAATAGGATAATTGATTTTTATACCTTCAACCAGATCAAGTAGTAGTGAACAAATTAATATCAGACATCTCTGCATTCTCCAATTGAATTATCACAATGGTGCATCAATTAACAATATGTCGCATATTTACTCCATTTTAATTAAACTGTATGCAACAATTTAGTGCTTTAGTAAAATTAAAAGCACTGTACAACTATGAAGAAAGCTCCTCCACTTCTCTATAAGAATAGATACAATACATTCTGAAGAAGGCACAGGATATATTCCAATTATGTTAGGAGAACTAAAACGTACACTATGCTCTCCTAGGTACTCCTCCATGTTCTGCTCAGACAGACTGCCTGATCTTTAATTTCCTTGGAAAATATTCTGGAACTATATTTGTGATATGTTTCTGAATATGCTGGGTGCCAGATTGAGCTGCACAGTATTTATGTTGTGCTCCATTTCCATAGGAAGACATTTTATGCATCATGAGATTTTCATCTCGTATCATATCATTAACATCCATGTAATTCTTCCAGAACACCGATCCACGGCTAAGATTTTCCTTCGAACGCACCAAGCGCTCGGTACTATTCTTATTGCTATCTATTGCCATATCAAATTTCTGTCCTCATGATGCAAGCAGCAGACCTCCAAATTCCAGGACTTTATTTATATCCAAGCTGTTAAAAGAAAGCCGTGTTGTAGAATTTGAGGTCAAATTCCAACTTGCTACCACAAGTCTTTAATATTCTGATTGGTACCCGATTTTAACAGCTCAGATTCAGCAGTGTCTCTGATTTCATTAATGGATATATGTTTTTGACATTTTCTGCAATGGCACCAATAGCCTGAGTTGCAGCAACCCTTGTATCCCAATTCTTGCTTCGAAGATACTGAGAAACCTTCTTCAAGAGTGCACTTAGATCCTTCTATATACCTAGTACTGAATTTTCCATCAGATGAAATGTCATTTTCTAGCTTTTGAAAATTACCGTAGGAGTGATCAAGTTCCCCATATATCCAAAAGCAAGTGCGTTAACAGCAAATTGAAGTTCTGCGTATGTGTAAATCACCTTCCCCACATAAATTGGATGGGAATCAAACTCTTGAGCCCTTAGACGACTACAGCTTCCTCCAGAGCCAAAACTCTCAGCACGTCGTCAGATCTGTATGCCTAAATAATTATTAAACTGATGCCAAAAATAACTATTAATAAATAGGTCTCAACGTGCTTGGGTTCGTGGCATAAAGAGGTTCAATACAGGACTGTTAGAGATATATGCCTGCGTAGTGTCATGAAAACCAGACCCAATCGACCTGTGGATAGAAAGAAGTGTCATGAAAACCAGACCCAATCGATCTGTGGATAGAAACTGGAACGCGCATCAAAAATTTTCTCTTAATCTAAGTTCGTGGAAGAAATGTCTCGACTTCTAGCAGTAATATGCTGTGTAATGAAGGAGCAATGAGCGGAAGCCTATTTTCACATTGACATCAAAATTATATATAAAAGTCATGCAGACCATATCTAATCTTACAACCTAAAGTTCCATGTTGATGTCCAAGCCCAATGTTCGTTCCACGGACTGTAATTATCCACAGTTGTTCCATCCCATCGGCACGTAACCCATAATGCACACAGTCGAAGGATATGAAGGGTTATTAATTATCGCAGTACAAGTCAACGCACAGCATCAAGTGCCAAGCCACATGAGAACGAAGGGAGGAGCTCGCAGAGACAACCCAGTGCTCGAGTCGAGTGCCAAATGTGAAAGTTTCAAAACAAAAACCCTACTGCAGTATCTAGATCTACTTCACCTACTTGTTTCATTAACATTTAAAAAGTTATTTAACTGAAATATTCAGAAAAAACACTAAACCAAACACTAACTGCAGCCTAACTACAGATCATTTACTGAACAGTACACACATGTGACAAGATTACACACGATTTTTTGGACAAATGTCCCCAGAAAAAACCCAATGCAGGAAAACCGGTGCAGCAGCTCTAGAGAGTTTATATTATTATACGGAATCTAAAAACAACAATCTGGACACCAGACATGGTTGGCTCTACAGAGAAATTACCCAACAATAAGTACCTTTCACTCAGAGACAGAAGATATGGTTGTATCACACTCTCAAATGGGATTTACAGATCACAAGCCCCTTCTAGCCCACTGGAACACTCAGCGTTGCCTCTGCGTCAGCACTTAATTGGCTAGCGTCCCCACTTTGTCACCCTGACTGGTGTTGCACTGCCCTAACTGGGACTGCGTCACCCTGGCTGGTGTTGTGCTGCACTGGCTGGGCCTGCATCACCCTGGCCGGGATTACACAGCCTCTGCATGCAGCTGGTTGAACTGCAACCTCCTAGCTGGTTCTGCGCTGACTGGTACTCACAGTTGAGATTTTGAGTCTTGGGGTAGCATCGAGTGTGCTCTAGCCCAGAAACTTTGTGGAGGGGCTAAGACACACAAGGCCTCCAAAACCCAGAAAGCGTTTGGAGAAATTTCATCTTATGTGTGAGATATTAAAATTATTAATTTTTTTTTAATGAGGACCCTTAGTCTAACTTAGGAAATTAGAAAATTTAAAGTGAATTAATTAAACACATCTGATGAAATGTTCTAAGTGACACGGATCAAGCAGTCTTTTAATCTCAGCCATCGATTAGAGATTAAATCACGGTCATTGATGTGTCAATGAAAAAGTATAAGAGAAAGGCTTGAGGGTCAGTTGGAGACACACACACGGAGGCAGAGCTGAGAGACTAAGTTGGAATTCTAGGGCAGGTTTGCTAAGAATTTCCAGAAGAGTTTCAGCTGTAGCGAGGGGTAGTATTGGCTAAGGGGATGATCTGATCCTGGAGCCAAGAGTCAGCAAGAGGCAGAGGAGCAACGCAGTGGAAGCTGAGGCTACGCAGTAGCTACGAGCACAAAGGGTTTCAGCCGCTACTCAGGCCCAGAAAGGGCAACGCTGAGGCTTCAGAAGGCCATCAGGGTTACGCAGAGGACATCCAAGGTAGTGCAAGGACTGCGTCACCCAGTCTGGGGTTACGCAGTCCCCTTTTGAATAGCGCAGGGGCATGCAGAGGCTAGTAGGGCTGACGCAGGCAGCTTCAGGGCAACGCTGGGGTTTCTAGAGGCAGAATAGGGTTGAGTTCTGTAAATCCTGTTTGAGTGTGTGAATCAATCCAGTCTTCTGTCTCCAGAACAGTAGGTACTGCTGCAAATCTATTTTTTCTCTGTCAGGTCAACCAGTAAGGTGCCCAGATTTGTTGTACTCAGATGCTACTTAATAATAATAAACCTTCATATCTGCTGCATCGATTTTCCCGCATTGGGTTTTTTCGGGGACATTTGTCCGAAAAATCTGTATCACTTTGTTGAATGAGTGTAATATTCAGTAAATGATCTATATGTGTGTAGGCTGCTAGTTGTGTTTACTTCAGTATTTTCTGAAAATAACTTGTATAATTAAATCACAAGTAGGAGAAGTAAATCAAAATACTGCAGTAGGATTTTTGTATTGTTGTATTCAGAAACTTTCACATGGTATCAGAGCGATTGCAGATCAAGTTGAATCTCGAACAAATCAGCTGAAGATATTCTCTACAGGGTAGCAGCTGAAGCAGCAGATCAGGAGAGGGCAGCTCAGTAGCAGGAGGACGTATTCCCAGCATAGGCTACGCATGGGCTGACGCAGTCCCATCTGGGTGATGCAAAGACAGTGCAGTGCCTTCCATACGCACGCAGGAGTAGCCTGCGTTGCGTAGAGGTTACGCTGGGCCGGTCTGCTCACGCAGAGGCCAGCTAGAGGGATGCAGTCCAGATTAATTTTATGTTGTTGAGAAGTAGTGCCGAGATCGGGAAGCAGTGCTTCAGATCTTCAGTAGCTATTAGTGTGGTGGAGATTCTGTCGATGCTAGCTAAGTTGACAAAGAGCGGGTGGAAGACAGTCACTCAGCAGATCTGAGCCAAACAAATCTGAGATTCGATCAGGAGGGTGATCGTAGAGAACTATTTGATTGTTTTTTTGGTTGAAGATTTCCAGGAGGGAAATCAGTTGATAGAGGGAGCAGCTACTATAGAGGGTTTATGATCGCCAAGAAACCCAAATCTAGCATTTTTATTGAGTTTTGCAGCAGAAAGAGGGAGAAGAGTATTGTTTCGTCAGATTTGAGCTAGATGGCTTCTCATGGGCTGAGAGATCAGGACAGGTTAGACGATGGGTCCAACTTCGTCATCTAGAGAGCCAAGATACTGACAGCCCTGGATGAGTACAGCATCAAGAACCATGTGGAGAATGTCCTATCTGAACCTGCAGAACCTGATCCTTTGAAGAAATTCAATGAAAATCAAGCGCTGGCTAAGAGTTTGATTATGATTGGAGTAAAAGATCAATTTGTACCACAGATTGCCGGGAAGAAGACGGAAAATGAGATGTGGACTGCTTTGGAGACGATGTATCAGGGAAGCTCCATTCAAAGAAAAATGATTCTAGAGAATCAGATGAGGTTGCTCCAGATGCAGAAGGGTGAGGAGATAGATCCCTTCCTTTTCCGACTTCAGACTATCCGAGATCAAATGATTGCCATGGGTATGACTCCGGATGAAGTACTCTTGGAAAGGACTGCCCTAAATGCAGTCACCGAGGAGTGGGAAACGTTTGTCCATAGCATATTGGGCAGGGCAGCGTTACCATCCTGGGCAGACATGTGTGCAATCCTCCGTCAGGAGGAAATCAGGAGATTCACCAAGAGGCAAAACAGCGACAGCGGAACTGTCAAGGTGAAGAAAGAAGAGGAAGATGATGCAACCCTTACATCAAAGGAATGAAGGCAACAAGGGAAGAAGAAGAGGGACCTATCCAAGGTCTGGTGCTTTAACTGTGGCGAACTTGGACACTTCGCCAGCACTTGTCCTAAGAAGAAGGACAAAGGAACTTTTGATTCCAAGGCAACGGCAGCAAAGGACGATGGGAGTGATGATGACATAGCCATGAGTGCTCATGAGCCATGTAAGTGGGGCAATATGAATCTGTAGAGCAGCTACAAATGAGTAGGCAGGATCCTTGAGTAAGCCCAACTCTTGGATCACATACAAGCTACAGGAGCCTTACGATGGTAGAGGGACAAGTAGGAGATGGTTGCAGAAGATCACAGTGAAGCAAAAGACACTTCTCAGGTGTTGTAGAGGGAGCAGCGCAGTGCATAGGCAGTAGCAGCGTAGAGGCAGCAGCGCAGAGGCTGATGGGACTTCAGCAGCGCAGAGAGGTAGTGCTCACATAGTGCAGAACTGTAGCAGCGCAGTGGCTACAGGTGGACAACATAGAGCAGCAACCAAGGGAGTTTCGGTGATGGGATGCAACTTGACTTGTTTGTCAACGATTTGGCAGGGGTCTTTCAGTTGCTTACTTCTCAGCAACTGAGTTGCAGTGCAGCAGTTAGCAGTGGCAGTGCTATGGGTAGCATGATGCAGCAATTTGAGAGGGAGTTGCAATACAGAGGTGGCAGTGTCAGTGGCAGTGACATGGGCAGCTATACAGAGAGCAGTAGTGCAGTGGATGGAGGGCAGCAAGCCAACCATCAATAAAGCAGAGACCGATACCAAAATCTTGTGATACATGGTGTGGATGTATTACTAAAGCACACTCCGTGCTAAGAGGGAGTGTTGAGATTTTGAGTATTGGGGTAGCATCGGGTGTGCTCTAGCCCTGAAACTTTGTGGAGGGGCTAAGACACCCAAGATCTCCAAAACTCAGAAAGCGTTTGGAGAAATTTCATCTTATGTGTGAGATATTTAAATAATTATTTTTTTTAATGAGGACCCTAAGTCTAACTTAGGAAATTATAAAAATTAAAGTGAATTAATTAAACACATGTGATGAACTGTTCTAAGTGACGCGGATCGAGCAGTATTTTAATCTCAGCCATCGATAAGAGATTAAATCACGGTAGTTGATGTGTCAACGAAAAAGTATAAGAGAAAGGCTTGAGGGTCAGTTGGAGACACACACACGGAGGCAGAGCTGAGAGACTATGCCAGAATTCTAGGGCGGGTTTGCTAAGAATTTCCAGAAGAGTTTCAGCTACAGCGAGGAGTAGTATTAACTAAGAGGATGATCTGATCCCAGAGCCAAGAGTAAGCAAGAGGTAGAGGAGCAGTAATCAAGAGCAGCGCAGAGGAAGCTGAGACTACGCAGCAGCTACGCAGCGTAGAGGGTTTCAATTGATACGCAGGCCCAGAAAGGGCAGCGTTGAGGCTTCAGAAAGCCATCAGGGTTACAGAGAAGCCATCCAGGCCAGTGTAAGGACTGCGTCACCAAGTCTGGAGTTACGCAATCCCCTTTTGAGCAGCGTAGGGGCACGCAGAGGCTAGCAAGGCTGACGCAGGCAACTTCAGGGCAACGTTGGGTTTTCTAGAGGTAGAACAGGGCTGAGTTCTGTAAATCCCGTTTGAGGGTGTGAATCAATCCAGTCTTGAGTCTCCAGAACAGCAGGTATTGCTACAGATCTATTTTTTCTCTGTCAGGTCAACCAGTAAGGTGCCCAGATTTGTTGTACTCGGATTCTACTTAATAATAATAAACCCTCATATCTGTTGCACCGGTTTTCAAGCATTGGGTTTTTCTAGGGACATTTGTCCAAAAAAATTGTGTCACTTTGTTGAATGAGCGTAATATTCAGTAAATGATCTGTATGTGTGTAGGTTGCTAGTTGTATTTACTTCGGTATTTTCTGAATATTTTCTGAAAAATAACTTGTATAATTAAATCACAAGTAGGAGAAGTAAATCAAGATACTACAGTAGCATTTCTGTATTGTTGTATTCAGAAATTTTCACACTCACTGCCCCTCTGTCTTGTTGTATTCTCGGCCTTGGATCAACTCATCCCTCGTCGATCTCTGCCCCTCACTGCACTGCAACTCGTTTCGAATTTCTCAGCAAAACCCCGCCCCAAAAATTCGACTTAGCTTCAGTGCTCTGCCAATGTGTGTGTGTCTCCAATTGACCCCAAATCTTTCTCTTATACTTTTCTCGTTGACGCATCAACGATCGTGATCTAATCTCTAATCGACAGCTCAGATTAAAAGACTGCTTGATCCGCGTCACTTAGGACATTTCATCACATATGTTTAATTATTTCACTTTACTTTTCTAATTTCCTAAGTTAGACTTAGGGTCCTCATTCAAAAAAAATTAATTATTTGAATATCTCATACACCAGATGAAATTTCTCCAAACGCTTTCTGGGTTTTGGAGGTCTCATGTGTAGCCCCTCCACAAATTTTCAGGGCTAGAGCACACTCAATGCTACCTCAAAATCTCAATACGAAAGCTAGAAAACAAGGCCGAAACCAAGCACCAAGGGACGAACTCATAAGGGGCGTGGAATTTATCGCATAACGTATCTTAGACAGCAAAGAATGAAGCAGACACATATAGCCCACAAAGGGGCCAACAATAGTGCTCAACACGTCCAACGAGGAGCCAATGAGGGCCACCAAGGGACGAGCCCACAAGGGGCATTAAGTCCTCACACAATGTGCCTTAGACGGTAAGTCAGTGCTCGACACAAGCCACCAGAGGTGGAACCCGCGCAAAGACTAGCGAATTACATTGACCGAATTCATTCCAACACATTCCAAATTAGCATTATACTTATATTAATATAATGTAAACCATAAGAACCAATGTTGATGGTGGATTGGACACTATAGTTTTATTATAGATCAAGGTAGGAATAATATGAAAATTAAAACTTAAATATTAAAAAAAAAAAAATTAATTAAATTAAAATTTAAATGTTAATAAAAAAAAAATCCCCTTTAAATTTATAATATTTATACCAATGTTGCGAACATCGGCATCGAGATAAAATCGAAAAGGGTCCGGAAAACCAAAAAATCATAAAAATCGGGAAAATATCGGTAAAAATCGGTAAAACATCGGAAAAATTAAGATACCATAAAATAATTTTTAAAAATCGGCAAACATCGGCTTGGCCAAAAAATCGTGATTTTTAGATAAAATCGGGATGTTCTCGAGATGTTCACAACATTGATTTATACTATTCTAGAAGTATGTCTATAGTATTGTACATATTGGTGAACTATCTTATGCCTATTTGACATACCTTAATAATTTTATGTAACATATAGTAAAACCAAGTCATTTAAATCTTTTTAAAAGATAAACTAAGTTGTCACGAAGAATTTAGCAGGGCCTCATGTAATGTGGAAATCATCATCAGTAGCAGTGGCAGTTGAATATTCCCGTTATGCAAAGGAACATTTAGGGATCAAAAGAAATATCAGGCCGATAGGATCCCCATAGCCTGGATTTCCAGAAAAAATTCCTCGAAATTTTTTAAGGGGAAGTAACTCGAGACCACCTCCTTATGGTAATAGATTTACCCAAAGAGGAGTAGGACCAGGAGCTACCATGACAGTTAATACTATAGCTACTAAATCATCAAACACAAGTCCATGGAAATCTCGAGAAACTACTAATAGAGGGAGAAACGCAAGAGGAAGTAGCACAAGAGGACAAAGTTCCTTGTTTAGAAGCACACAAACTGACTCAAAGGGACCATCCCAAGTTAATTGTTGGGGATATGGAGGACCGCATTTTCAGCGTGATTATCCAGAAGCCTCTTCAAATGTAAGGAATAGAGCAGGAAAAGAACCATCATCAAATACCCAAATCAATCATAGAACCCATGCAGTAGTCAACAATAATCAAGTAGAACATCAGTCCACTGCAGTGGAATCCTCAGGTATTGTTAACAGCATAAAACTCAAAATCTTATTTGATACTTGTGTGACTAATAGTTTTTATTTCATCAAACAGGTGCAAATGGCTTCAGGGGAACTTCAATCCATAGATTTAGGTGTTGAAGAATGCAAAGTGATATAAGAATCTGTTCGACTAAATTAAAAATATATGTCACAACCCAAGAACTTACGAACTCGTCATAGGGATGGATTGGTTAGAAGCCCATCAAGCATGGGTAGACTGTTAAAAATAAAATAAAAAATAAAAACTTTGTATAATGATGAAGGAGAAACAATCCAAATCCAAGGTATTAAGAGGAAAGTATATTTACGCTTCATCTCAGCAATGCAAATGAAGTGTTGCTTAAGAAAAAGGTTGTCAGGTATATGCAGTTCAAGAAGGAAGCAAGGAGAAAGGACCGTCCTTAGAACAATATCCAATGTTATCCGAATTTTTAGATGTTTTTCAAAGGAACTACCAAAATTACTTCTTAAAAGAGAGTTGGATCTCACAATAGAATTAAAACCTAGTACGAAATCAATTTTTAAAACACCTTACAAAATGAAAACTCCAGAATTTCAAGAATTACAAATACAGTAGAAGAAACTATTGGATATAGGACACATTTGACCCAGTATTTCACCTAGGGTGCTCCTATAATATTTGTTAAGAAGAATGATGGTTCCTTGCGACTATGCATAGAGTATCGAGATTTAAATCGAGCTACAGTAAAGAATAGTTATCCAATGCCTCAAATTAATGACCTCTTCGACCAAATAAAAGGAGTTGTAGTCTTTTCAAAAATCGATCTACGATCAAGTTATCATCAGCTAAGAATTAAGGAAAGTGATATTTCTAAGACTGCATTCTGAACACATTTCAGGCATTATGAGTTCATTGTGGTACCATTTGGTTTGACCAATGCACCAACAGTGTTCATGAATCTTATAAACAACGTTTTTCGCAAATATCTTGACCAATTTGTACAAGTCTTCTTAGATGGCATTCTCATCTACTCTAAAAATGAGAAAGAACATAAAGAACATCTACGGATAGTATTATCTTGCCTCAGGGAACACCAGTTATATGGAAAATTATCCAAGTGTTCTTTCTTTCAACAAGAGATTCATTACTTGGGTCATATTATATCTGGTGAAGGGATCTCAATAGATCCTGAAAAGGTAAAAGCAACCATGGAATGGCCGATACCAAAGAATGCACAAGAAGTGTGAAGCTTTATGGATTTAGCGGGCTACTATCGAAGGTTTGTAGAAGGATTCACCAAAATTGCAAAGCCTATCACAACCCTCCAACGTAAAGGTGTTAAGTATGAATGGACTGAGGAATGTCATAGAGCATGATCCAAACTTAAAATATTGTTGACCAGCACACCAATCTTGCGAGTACCTAATATGGACATAGATTCTATTGTATGTACTGATGCATGTAAGCAAGGATTAGATGCAGTATTATGCAAGATAGAGGTGTAATAGTTTATGCCTCAAGGAAATTAAAACGTCATGAAGAACTTTACACCATGGACGATTTAGAATTAGTCGTTGTAGTGCTAACTTTAAATATATGGAGACAATATCTGGTAGGGAGAAACTTTATTCTCAAAAGCGACCATCAAAGTCTACAATATTTGTTTACTCAAAGAGACTTGAATGCCAGGCAAAGACGATGGAGTTAATTCTTAAGTGATAATGACTTTGGAATTTCATACATTAAAGGAAAAGAAAATGCAGTGGCAGATGCTTTAGGTAGAAGACCACAAATATTTTCCCTCATACTTATCAAGGTAGACTTAAGGAATCAAGTACTAGAACATCTCTTGAGAGATAGTTGGTATTTAAAAGTAAGATCCAGACATGATAGTAAAAAATCAAAGGAACATAAATTTGAAGGGTATGAATTAGAAGATGATGGAATTTTGCGATTCTATGGAAGGATGTACATACCAGATAGTGGGGATCTCCGAAACACCATCCTCAAGGAAGCCCACAGAGCATTGTATTGTGCACATCCTGGTGTAAAGAAATATATGCGGA
This sequence comes from Pinus albicaulis, assembly GCA_034641835.2. NCBI lineage: Eukaryota > Viridiplantae > Streptophyta > Pinopsida > Pinales > Pinaceae > Pinus > Pinus albicaulis. The sequence continues at coordinate 905,564,407 of CM076578.1, read as the reverse complement.
TACAAAGAAACTCTTTTTTTGGGAAGGCATGAAACACGACATTGTTCAATTCATTGCAAAGTGTCTAGAATGTCAGCAAGTAAGAGGTTGACCATTGTTACCCGACAGGTCTCCTACAACCTCACGACATTCTTATGACCAAATGGAAAATAATTTCTATGGATTTTATCGTTGGGCTACCCCTTACTCCAGAAAAGCATAATGACATACTGTTTGTAGTGGATAAACTAACAAAAGTGCACATTTTATTCCTGTAAGAGATACTTACGAAGTTGTTGATGTAGCTCGGGTATTTATAAATTAAATTATCAGATGTCATGAAGTACCTAAGAAAATCATAGCAAATAGGGATTCATGATACACTTCAAGATTCTGGACTCGTATGCAATCATCCTTGAGAACTCAATTAAATTTAAGCACAACTCATCATCTTGAGACTGATGGATAAACAAAAAGGGTGAACCAAGTATTACAAGATGTGCTAAGAATGTATGTTATGGACAAGCAATCGCACTGGAAAAAGTAATTACCCTTAGTTGAATTTGCATATAATAATAGTTATCACAATTCAATTGGGATGTCGCCATTTGAAGCATTATACAAAAGACCTTACAGAACACAGTTGAGTTGGGATAGATTAGAAGATCGGATGATAGTGGGACCAGAATTAATTCAAAAGATGGAGGATCAAGTAAAACAAGTTAGACAGTGATTGAAAGAAGCACGAGATAGACAAAAAGTTATGATGACGCTCACAGAACTGATAGGAACTATAAAGTAGGCCATCAGATTTTCGTCCGCATCAAACCAAGCAAAAGTACCATCCGGTTGGAAAAGGGACAAAGTTATCACCCCGATTTATTGGACCATTCAAAAGTTCTAGAAAAAGTCTGACATGTCGCCTATCGTCTTGCACTGCCACCCCACTTACATAAAATTTGTAATGTATTTCATGTATATGTCTTACGACACTATATAACTGACAATTCTCATAACCTTCAATGGAAGGAACTGCAGGTATCGGACGAGCAGACCCTTTCGGTCGAACCATTACCTATACTGGAACCAACTAGTAGATTAAGTTACGGTCCAATGGGACAAATACAGCCCTAGATCGACTACCTAGAAAGATACAGAGACCATATGTCAAAGATTCGCCAACTTGTGCTAATTTTGAGGAAATCAAAATATTATCTTGTATATATTACTTTATTTTAAGACTATCAATTTGAACTATCAAATGTCAAAATGAATTTTACCTTGATGGTACATGGATACCATTAAAAATATGTTGCTTATATAAGCTTTGTTGATACATGATTTATGTTATTTGCTTAACTCCGTTGGTACATGGATACCAATATGAAGACATCTATAAATTTTGTTTCATATTTTGCATATTGACATAATTGATGAGACAAAAATAAAAGAATGACTACATTTTACTTTGAAATCTAACTTGTTGATATATGGGTTGGATAAAACCAAGTATGTTATACCCTAGATGACGACATGTATAAATTATACATAAACTGTGTATTTTGAATATAATGATACATATGCTATGATGTGTGGACAAGTGTTTATATTGCAGACAACATTGTTACCAAAGGACCACATTATGGCAAAAACTTCAAGAACAATCAAGGCTCAATGAGATTCCATGATATAATGTTGACCCTAGTCCCACTAGGAGGGGTGGAGGTGTTACCCACCATTTATCCTCCAAAACTTGGAGTCATGGGAGGGTTTTGCGAGTCACGCTCCCCTAGACGTGTGATGATGACTGTCGGATGCCTACTAGGCAATCAGGTCAATATAATCGACGTTGACACCCTTAAGGTTTATGAATGGTTAAATCAGTATAACTGACGCCATGGCATATTCCAGTAGAGGATGGATAGGATGGGAGCGGAAGCGATTAGGAAGGATAGGATGATTCTAGTACAGCTTGAAAGTCGATTGGGGCAAAAATCGACTCTTAAAAATTTCTAACCAATAATTGTTCAAAATACAAAGCTTAAAGTGTCTTACAAATAAAAATGAAAATTCAATTACAAATCACCATCCCTTCATACCCTAAAATAGTTTTCGATATATCATATAAACCCTTAACTTCGAGACGAAGTGTTCTTAAGGGAGGATGTATAAAACATCCCATCTCGAATCACGTATAACATGGTAATATTAGCATGCATATGATAGCTACATATGCATGCATCACATACAAGGCACTAGTACATATGTTATTTACTCTTGAAGAATGTCTAAATATAGGATAAGTAAACTTATTATTAAAGGTGCTAATCAAATATCTAACCCTCATAAATAAAATGAAGTAAGAGATAATAAAGGGAATAGTGAGTTTTTCCATAACACTACCACCCCGTACATATAACTATACCCAAGTACACTATACTTAAATATATTCTAAATAACTTCATAACTTAAATAGAAAATTAAAAATTATAGATATTACAAATTAAAAAAAAATAAATAGTAATTAAATATTATAATATTACTTGGCTTTATAACATTTTACCAAATTAAAAATAAAGTAACCACTTAAATGAATAATAGGTGATGACACCCTAAGCTATAAGTGCATGACAAGGCAGTCACCGCTTGACCAAAAACTAATATCCTTGTTAAGACGGTGAACAAAGGGAGAAGAAAAGCTGGACTATTTAAAGGGAAAGGAGGGTTTGTTGAGGGGAGTTCATAATTTCTGAAACAAAAGAAGGAATTTCTGAATGTGTTACTGAATGAAAGAAACTGGGAAAATTGAGCCTTAGTTGTTGTTCTTGAATTTTTTGGGCACGGCGGCCAGAGTACTTCGAATTTGAAGCACTTTGGGGGTGGGTACTAGATTAGTGCTCAGTTTGGCTGGGTGGTTTTGGTTGTTTTGGTAACGGAAGCGGGAACGAAAGCTACATCAGAGTAGACATCTTCAACCACCGAACTTCAGGTTAGTAGTCAAAAATCAAATTAATGATTCTTGTACATATATACTGTAGAGAAGAGTAATCAGAGAGCAATACTGGTTATATTTATTAAGTTTCTAATTTCGGTTTCATAGGCTATAGTTTTTGAGTTTAATATCATTCGAATAATCAATCTTACAATTCTGAATCTTACATTCTAGTGAATAATCTGCCTTCCAAAATTTGGTCTTTACTTCTTACAATTCTGAATCTTACATTCTAGTGAATAATCTGCCTTCTGAAATTTGGCCACTACAATACATCATTGTCACTTCCCCATCATTCACACCAATCAGACATAGCCAATATTCTTAGAGTTTACCATCATCAAAACAGAACTTGACAACCTCGTAAACAAGGACATTACGATTACTTTAACCAATTTTTGCATGGATAGGAAGCATTGTCATAGATTCCAGCAAACTTAAAATTAATTTGTGAATTCCTTTCTAGTATGTTAGTTATGGATTTATCAATTCTTTACTTTCAAGAAGAAATTAAGATTACAACAATGAATCATCACATATCTGAGATGAACAGAATATGCAATAGAAAAAATAATAGATCACTCACCAATACATTGCATGATAATTGTAATGCCAATAGAATCACACCACCCTGTGGTATAATGGATGGAAAGAGCTTTGACCCAAACATGCTCCAGAATGCAAAAGTAGCAGCTGAAAGTGCCATTACCCCATAACTAAAGCGTCCTGCGATCTAAAGAAGCAAGAAAACACAACTCAATTTATCAACACTTCGAATGGAGGGAGATTGTTGGCATGGACTTATAAAAAAAATATAGACCATCTTGACTAGATAACAATGGATTTTCCCATGTACAAGATGGATATGTTTTTCCAAATAAGCCTGAGTGTATCAAATTTCCTAAACCAGACATCACCAATTTGCCCCAAACAATCAATTTCAATTCATCTTCTATCCAAATATGATATCTTCTTTTCAAATATGGTTATTCACATACAAAAGATTGTCCTTTTCATGATGACTCAAACTCCAAAAGGAAATGCCCTTTGAGAGATGTAGCACCTTTTTGGAAACTTGGTAGCTTTCCAGCAACAACTATGATTAGACATTGGCTATTTTTAGTTGTCCTCTATTTTCAGGATACAGCATAAGTTTATATAGGTGATGCTTATAATATTTAACTTTAGTTGACTATTCAGCTAATTATGAGATGATATACTACATAAATTTATATATTATAAAGAATTCCATCACACTTAGATTTTCTTTACTCTCCCTTGTATACATGATAGAAATGTTTGTGGAATTAAACTTCAAATTATAGAAATAGTCCATTGAGAAGCTGAAAACAAAACAAGCAAGAAATTACATTAGTATACATAGATGTCCAACAACAACAGTGGGATTGCAAATTATATTAACATTAATAAATCAAGGAAGCCCATAAGGGATACCTAATCTAAAAGCAATAAAAGAACCATACAATAAAATGCAATACAACTATGACCAGTGTTGCAGGAACATCCCCAACCCAAGGATCCAAACCAGGAATCGCATCCCGTATGGATCCGTGGGGGATCCGTCGTCAGACCTGCGGTTTGGAATTTCGGAACCGCAGATTGGGTCGGAAAAGATGGTTCCTGGAAATTCAGAACCGTACTGTAACAACCCACACCCTAAGTTTCTACTTCCTAAATATTTAACTCATGGTTTAAATATAATATACAAACATAAAGAAAACAAACTTTAAAGAATAAATTAGAAAAGTTATTAAAGATTCAAAGCACCATGATTAAATCCATTCGAATTTGAATTTCATCTCATTAATACAACCCTATCCTCTGACATTTGAAATGACAGCTCTTTATCACCACCTTATCATCTTACATTTCGAATCACACCTCATTAATACAAACCTTATCCTCTTTCTTTTGAATAGCAGCTCTTTAAATACAACCTTATCATCTATCATTCAAATGACATCTCTTTCAAAACATTCATTTCTACATTTATGGAGGTCTTAGCTGGATGGTGTTGTGGTGGTGGGGCAGATTGCTATTTAAACAAGAAGATATGAAGGAGGAAGGGGTCCTTTTTCGGGGATGAAAAGGGGAGGAAGGCTGTTGTGATGAAATTGAGAAGGTTGCTGTGGTAAAATTTATCAAGAGTGGAAAGGAGACTCACTGTTCTCTGGATTCTGGGCACGGGGGCAGAGGAGGTGTCCTCTGGGTTTAGGATTAAAATCCTAAATTGGCTGGGAGGAACATTTTGTGTTCTGAAATCTGTCCGATCAGCTGGAAAGGAGTATCACGGTTCCAGGTATTCTGGTTTGGATCTCACCGTTTCCAGGTATTTCTCCTCTTAGGTCCAGTTAATTATTATGTTTCAGCATCAGCTAGTCATTGTGAATTAGCAAGTCATTGTGAATTAGCAATAACTGGTTACTGTGATTTTACTTAGAATTAAGTTAGAATCATGTTTAAATTCGCTTTCAAATCAAATCCTGCTGAACTGTTAGGAATCAGATAAGTCTTTTGTTTTATAAGATAAACAGGTAGACCTTACACTTGGTATCAGAGGTTAGTTCAAACTCTTTTGACCTAGTAGGCCCTGAAATTTCTGCAAAATTCCAGTCTATAGCATGAAAATTAGCGAATAGATAAGTGGGGTTATTATTACTCTCTCCCGTTAAATATTGTGCTATCAGTCTAATTCAAAAGCTCTCTGAAATTACTTTGAAGCTGGTCCATAGTTGGTAAAATTTTCAGTGTTTTAAATCTCTAAAAAAAAAAAAAAAAATCTTACTAAAAAAAAAAAAAAAAGAGTCAGTTTTTCAAAATAAACTGGGAACCGTTACAGAACAGTTGGGAAATCCTTTACATAAGAAACTAGATTATTTATACCAGCTCTTATCCTTAAACTTGTAGTCTATCAGCTAAGCTATCAAACGCTGCTCAGCCCTCTTTTGATGGTCATCTTTAGCCTTTACTGTAGCTGGCAGTATGACAGCGTTTAACTCCTTCCTTGCTGTGAGGATTATCTTCAGCTCTTTTAAACATTTTAAAATAAAGGCCCTGGACTCGGCCCTTCTTCAAGAGTCAGTTAGGACCTTGATTGGCAGACCCTTGAAAATAGGCAAATATCCGATGCTTTCATCATACATATTGATAGCAGCTGATAGCAGCTTTAATATGGATAGAACCCCCTTTTTGCAGACTCTCTAGTTGACGTAGAATCCGGTCAATTTGTTTCTTTTCTTCAAACTCAGATTTCTAAGCTGGAGCCGATCCTTAGCTCCATAAACTGCAGTGCCAAAATAGAAGTTACATGCTGCGGTATCATCATTTCAATTCATGCTAGCAGCAATGCCATAGCCTGTACCTCTATGCTATTGTTTTTTTTTAAAGCCTGCGAGCTGCATACCTACATAGCACAATCAGAGGCATGATTCTGTCTTAGGGAACCTAATCCTCAGCAGATTCTACACCCACTGCTGCTCTACCATTGCAAACCTGCACAATTTAGGCAAAAGCTGATAACAGAACAGCCATTTCAAGATCATTTCAAGAGTTAACACAACATCCAATAAGGCCCCATTAATTTCTACCCAGTTATACTTTGAAGACAAAATATAAACCGGTTCAAACAATTCCCAAAAACAAAAAAAAAAAACAAAAAAACACCTATGTGATTACAGGCATCTAAATCTCTGCAAGACAACTCTTCTAGCTGAGTTTTGGAAATCTCCTCTCTATCACAGTCATAACTCTTTCTTCAAAATGCCCCGCTTCTAGAACCTGTGTGAATGGACAGCTACCATAAGAGTCTATGCACATCAACATAATTTCCATTGCTCATTCATCTAACTAAAACAGTAAAAAAAATCAAATATCTGTGCGGTTAAAATTAGTACATAAGCAACAAGCATAAATAAATTCTCCAAAGCAAAAAAAAAAAAAAAAAAAAAAGGGACATCTACAAATGAGTGCGAGCGGTGGATCAAAAAAAAAAATCATAGAATCTGGAATTGTCACTGCTATCCTGCCTGTTAGAGGCTCTCCTAAACTTATCAGAAAGTTCAATTTTGTCCTGAGAATTTGGCTTGAAGCACAAAGAACGTGGCTGGGAATACCTTAGTGTCTCTGGCAATTCACAAACACCGAACTTTTGAGGTAGTAACGAAGCATATCTCTAAAATTTCTGCGAATTGCTTCGCTCTGTTGGTTGAGCGAAGTTTACCTTACCTTATATAGTTGTTTCCACATTGAAATGAGCCAACATGAGCACTTGAACAATTGTGTCTGGATGTATTTTGTGTCTCCATTTAAGGAACGAAATCCAGCGGATGGAAGTGAAAAGGAGAAAAGAGACAGCAGCCATGGATTACCTTCACCTCTGACCGTTCAAGCATCCGCGTAGTATGCAGAGTTTTAATGATTGGAAATGAGGTTCTGCGGGTATAATTATAGTGGGTTAATACCTCCGATTAATTGATAACCGACTACAGCAACACCACCCAGCGTGGCTAGCATGGGTATGGGAGCTCTTGCCACCGAGGCAAACTCATCTCGCAGCGTGTAGTTCCCTAAAGAAAAGGCGTGAGTTACCGATAATTGCCACAAGGTGTCGTGTTGGGCGGGGGTTATGTGTCGTAGTCGTTGGTAAAAATACGCTGAAATATATATCATGCGGTTTTAATATATATATATATATATATCGTATGGATGTAATATATATGGTCGTGACACTTCTGGTATAGTCTTCGAACTTTTTGCCGTCAAATTGATTACAAATTTAGCGGACTCACGTTCTCTATTCCACAACGGAGAAGATCCACATATATATGTTGTTGCGTTAGCCATTTCCAACCTGCAAAATATACGCAACGGTGGTTCAATTCCCACCGGGCTGGGGAGCTTGAATCTGGAATCCCTGAATCTTAATCAAAACAACGTGGTCGGCGAAATATATATCGTATGGTTCTATGGTTGTGAAAACCTGTTCAAATAAATATCAAACTGTGGTTGGTCGGTTGACGACGTGGCTTGTGGAGCAAAGGTCTTAAGTTCAATACCCGACCCCACCTCGTTACCATAAACATTTTGCGCGGAGTACATATAATATCAACGGACCTTTGGTTTCCGGAGAATACGCATGCTTAAACAAACATTGAACCTAGGCTTACGTGGGCATTACACGGGATACTTTGGCAATTCGATTTAACAGGTGGCCATATCGTAGATAATAATAATAACGAAACTCTTTTTCACTTTTAACCCATCACGTGGACCTTACACTAGCCTGATGGTATCTATGGAGTTCGCTCCCATAAGTTGGTTTCACAGATCCTCACTTATGAGCATGAAGGAAATTGGAGCAAAGCTTTGGAAAAATATGATTTAGCTCTAAGAGCAACAGAAACAGATCTTACTGCTGGACTGTCAAACAATAATTCTCGAAGGCATTTTCTATCTGGAAATATATGCCATAATTTGCCATTCAAAGATGAATTTTCGGACTGGAAATACTACAAAGGCCTCATGAAATCATTGCAACAAACTGGCTGCGGCCATGTACTTGAGCTTTATTCTCAGGGCCTGGCTTCCCAAAAGGGCTTCCTACAGCAGGATTTGGAATTTATCGAACTGCAGGTTTCTCTCTTCTTGGTTTTGCTTCATTTTGTACATTTAGAAACCTCACTTCTATGTTATGCTTACAAATAAGGGTTCCATTTTTTTGTGGGGAGGTTTTCTAACTGTGACAGCTTTTAATACAGCACACGAGAATGTTTCTATCCTTTGTTTTTTTAATTTATTTTTCAAATGCTAGCTTCATTGGATGATCAATGATATAATATAAACTACAACAACAGTATGCATGGAGTACACATCCCAGCACTAATGTAAAAATTGTTCTACTTATTTGTACATACATGCAACATTAGATACAACCGGTGGTAAGTATGGGGGTGTGGAGAGATGATTTTACAAAATGTTTCAGAACTAAACCCGAAAGGCATGTTACTTTCACTTTGCAACAAACAAGATACAGATGTTTTTATGACCAGTTTATTGTGCAGTGTGAACACCAGAAATCATATCTTTGTACCAAGGTAGTATTATGACACTGTCCTGACAATCAGTTGTTAGATTTACTAATAGCTTTTTTTCTCTCATAGGCTTATACCTGCCAAATTAAATTGCAAAGTCAAGAGTGGGGACATCACTCCGTTCATCATGTGATTTTCCTATAGGTCTGGAAGAAGAGTTGGAATGTATCCTATTGTCCTTTTTTTGCTTCTACTACAACCCTTGGTTATACTTTTCGATATAAAATGTAACTTTAGAGGTGCCATCATTTGGATTTTGGATCATCAATCACTTCCGTGTGATGGTTCAATCCTGGCTGGACATTCTGTGTTTGCATTTTGCAAATATAAAGGTAGAAATATTGTCAAAATATGATTTGCTGATGGTCTGGTACTTGGCTCAGAAAACAGGCATTTGAGAGGTTCATATACCTCAGATGTTGCACAAAGCTTTGATGTTATCAACAAGATTGATAGGGTGAGGCAACCGTCTGAACAAATCAACCTTAACACATCTGTGAACTTGCCTAGACATGCCTGCAGATAAGTACTTTACCAAACTGTGCTGCTATGAACTTTTCAGAAGTCTTGCCCTGGCCATTAACAGTAATGATGACCTTTCTAATACTAATGCTCTGAAGAATACTGTGTTAGCTCTCTATCAGTTAGGTGAGATTATAAATGCCTCCTACCATAGGAGGTACAAATATAAAATATTGCAGATTGTCTACATTCCACCTTAAGTATCATTATGAACAGGATATGATCTTGCCTTTTTCCATGACACAAATTGCAATAGTCTCATTAGAGCTTTTTACAGATCCTTGGTTTCCTGCCAGTTACCTAGTTCAAGACAAGGAAAACACCCAGCGAGCTGAAAGTGAGAAATCTCTTAACCTGAACAAGTAAATCGGCCAATCACTGTTTCACTTTTTCTGGGTCGTATTTCAATGCGATTCATACCATTAATCGGTCTATAAAATGGATTCCTACATTCTTTATATATTGTTTGTTTGAGATAAATGTGAAAGGTATTATAAAAATAAAGTGTAGCTTTCTTCTGTATTGTTTTTCTGTGAATCAAAATATAAAGAAAATATTAATATTCATAGCAGACAATGTATCTTGGTACCATGCCTGGCTTCAAAATGATTCATCATTCATTGCTTTATACAGAGAATGTTCTTGAGAACTGAACAACTAAATTGAATCTCCCCTGACCCTTCATTCAGTAAGGCTCCCATTAACTGTTGTGAGGTTATGCTAAAAAAATAAAAAAATAAATAAAAAATAAAAATAAATAAATAAATAAATAAATTGTAGGAATATTAATGATATTTACAGCTGCTTTGCTTTATGAAAAGCTGTGGAGCACTGTCATGTCAAAGAAAGATTTTTTTTGTGTTACCAATTCATTAAACTAGTTGAAGGATTAATGCGTCCATGGTTATGTGCTTGGGATGGTTCCCAAATTAGTTAGTAAATGAAATTAACAGGAATACTTGTGCTCAAAGATATCAATATGTGGAGAAATACCATGTACAGATAAGATCCAAAACTGAAAACTACAGTGCTTAGAGAAAGTTATAGAGTTAAATCTATTAGACTCTTACTGGGTGAACCTCTATCTATCATTTGCATGTCTTACATAACATGGTGTGTGGTCTAATGTCCTTGCATTTATAATACATTCCATTTCAATCATATAACTAGTACCACATCAATGATGACAGTATGAAAACAGACAAGAAATTAGAACCATAAGTTGTAGTTTTCTGTAGCTTTCTGATCAAGTCAACAAAATCAAAATGTATTGCGTAGATAACGAATTGCTGCTAACTATAGGTGGGAATGCAATTGGAAAATACAAAATGGAGCGGGACCTTTTCTAGCCTCCCTTTATTACTGAGTTATGATTTTGTGAAATGAGGACAGTGGACATATCCACTTGCCCATTGCTTGAAATTCCCTGCTGACATACCATGGTAACCCTCAGCTGCACTCCAAAATGTCTCATACTTCCAACCTGTGGAGTAAAATGCCAAGGCTGTAACTAGTATATTAAACATTTATCCGGAATTAGCATGCTGTTTGGTGGTCCGACGTTTTTCTTCTGAGTATTATATTAAATTTTAGGTACCTTGTTAGTCATAAAACATCTATAAGACCAAAACTGCTAAATCCTGTATTTTGCTAACCATTTGTGTTTAAACACAACTGGGAGCCTTAGCATAAGTCTATATTCTTAGCAGAGGTTGTGCTACCTTGCAGGCCTTGTTGCATCAAGAAACTAAATTGGATAATCTGAGTTTCTGGTATTTCATGGAATAAATAGCAATTGCTATGTATGTAAACGTCTGGTTGACTTTGGTGTATATAGGATCTATATCAAATTGTTAAATATAGAGCGGCTTTTTCGTATGTCCACATCTTGGTTATAGATTGGACACATATAAGCAAATCTATTGACTATCATAATTATATCAACATTAATAGAAACTATGAGAAGTATGACTATTGGAGCAAATTTTGGATGTTGGCAATCACATGTGAAATATGGCAATCATAACTATAGATATGAATGATCCTCAGATGTTTCCTTTTGAATTCAAGAATCTGGTGCAAAGTAACTGTGTTGGCAATGACTGAAAAAGTAAAATAAACTTGGCATCGACCAAAAACTCTGCTACCTATCAAAAACTCACCATAGATCATTTGTGGATGCTAAAAATGTGATATACCCTATATTATAAATAATATATGCTATATAATAACAACAGATGATATTATCCTTACACAGGGATGTGTTCCTACAGGCTTTGAAGTATAAAATTATAAATACGACACGTGTATTTTCACATCGACCAACATATGTTATATTCAGTATATTCCCTATATGTCTTATATTTTACATGCTTTATGTAAATAATATTCAACTCAGGTTGGTACAAGTGGTACCAGTGAATAGGTTAGAGTGCCATATCTAAGGGGTATAGGTGATTTCAAGTATATTACATAACTTACTCATACTAATCTGCGCGAATAAAGTTAATTAGGTAAATGCTTACTATTGAGATATCCCTCCTTCTCTCTAGTTTAGCTGATCTAAGCTAGTATAAAGCTGTATTGGTAACCTTGTTTGTTTTATATATCACATTACTTGAACTTACACTTATACTTTCTGACTGATATTAGCCCAATCAACATTGTGCTTACTATCCCTATTGATTCACTATGCTTAAATAAGTTACCAGCTTGTTCAAACATTATGGATACATGATTACTTAAACTAGTACTTATTATTAGAATGCTTGATTATGATATTCCCATTACTTTGATTAGTAGTATAAGCTGGTAGCAGATTGCTAGTACAATGGGTTTTCTCATTAGTGTTACCTATTCTCTAAGCTTTGATCTGAATGAGTACCACCATCTCATATGACAAAAAGGATACAAGCCCATGTTCATGGAATAGTGGTGACTCTATCCTCTTAAGGACCTTAGTGGTATCAATGGTTATAATTAATAAGTATCCATAATAAATACTGATTAATGAGCTTAAGTAACACGTATATTGGGTAATAACAAGGAGTGTATAACCATAATCAGAGTGAGTGCAATATTTGAATGACAGTGGACCATAGGATCTTCATAGCTTACTGAGTGTAATACCATATCTAGTTGGATTAGAGCTTACATATAAAAGCTTGGTTTCGAGTACTCTAAGTGATTCCGTAATAAACCTGTACCATTCACTAGTTAAGTATGAATAAGAATAGATGTAATAGCAATCATAGGCTTGATAAAGGTGGAATCCTATCTTCTATTACTTCTACTCGTATATAAGAGAGACTTCTTGCTTCACCTATTTCACACGGTATACTTATTATGGAAATAGCCATACTTGACCTGTAGTGATACTTAGGCTTGTTATAAGATTCTAGTAGTCCACATATTCATAAGATCAGTATTATATAAGCTATGCTATCCAATAAATTCACATGGTTAACCTTTTATAACGGTAATAAAAGCTCTTTTGTATAGAGGTTTATCTCTCATCTTGTTACATAATAAACATGATAGTATTGTGCTAATATGAAGCTAAGGGTAAAGGTTCAATATTCTTTATTAACGTACCACTATCTTCACTGATTCCCATTGATTTTATTAACTATGAAGAGTAAGACATAATCAAATACTAGCCTAACTTCCAGCTTTGTAATCACAATCACACAGCTTATTGGTCATGTATAGAGAGTGGTCATAGCCTATCCATGAATTTGTAAACTTTATTTTGAATTATCTCTTAAGAATGAATTTTACTTGCTGGTACATGGATAACCATAAAGAACGGATGTTACTTAACTCTAGTGATACCGAATATATGCTATTGTTGACCTTACTAAGTGCAGGGATACCAACATGCCTTATGTCATTTAAAATTATCATTTCAGGAATATGAACAATATAGATGCATATGCTGTAATGTGTGTACAAATGTTTACATTTATAACAGTATATTTGGAATGTGTAGAGATTGTTATATGGGTAACAATTTGTTATGAACAATATAGATGCATGTGCTGTAATGTGCGTACGAGTGTTTACATTGCAGATGGTGTACAAGTAATTGCTTTGCAGAATACAGATTACAGAGCCAAAATACGTGATGACAGAATCCCCAGAACAGTTGAGACTCCTGAGATTCCACGATAGGGTGTTGACCCTGGTCCTATTGGGAGGGGTGGAGGTGTTGCCCACCGGTTATCCTCTGATACCTGGAGTCATGGGAGGACTGTGCGAGTCACGCTCCCCTAGACGTGTGATGATGACTGTCGGATGCCTACAAGCGTATCTGGTCGACGTAATCGACGCTGATATCCTTAAGGTCTATGAATGGATCAGTAAAACTGATGCCATGGCATATTCCTGTAGAGGACGGATAGGATGGGAGTGGAAGAGATTATGAAGGATAGGATGATTTTAGAGTAGTTTGAAGACTTGGTGGAGATGGGAAGTAACAATTAATTGCAGATACATGCTTATTCAAACAGAAATTCAATCTTAAAAATCAGCCATCTACAATCACCCTAATCTCTAAAAATACAATCATTGATATGAGCACATGGAACCCTAACTTCGGGACGAAGTTTTCCGAAGGGAGGAAGTATGTAACAACCCACACCCTAAGTTCCTACTTCCTAAATATTTAACTCATGGTTTAAATATAATATACAAACATAAAGAAAACAAACTTTAAAGAATAAATTAGAAAAAGTTATTAAAGATTCAAAGCACCATGATTAAATCCATTCGAATTTGAATATCATCTCATTAATACAACCCTATCCTCTGACATTTGAAATGACAGCTCTTTATCACCACCTTATCATCTTACATTTCGAATCACACCTCATTAATACAAACCTTATCCTCTTTCTTTTGAATAGCAGCTCTTTAAATACAACCTTATCATCTATCATTCGAATGACATCTCTTTCAAAACATTCATTTCTACATTTATGGAGGTCTTAGCTGGATGGTGTTGTGGCGGTGGGGCAGATTGCTATTTAAACAAGAAGATATGAAGGAGGAAGGGGGTCCTTTTTCGGGGGAAGGAAAGGGGAGGAAGGTTGTTGTGATGAATTTGAGGAAGGCTGTTGTGATGAAATTGAGAAGGTTGCTGTGGTAAAATTTATCGAGAGTGGAAAGGAGACTCACTGTTCTCGGGATTCTGGGCACGGGGGCAGAGGAGGCGTCCTCTGGGTTTAGGATCAAATCCTAAATTGGCTGGGAGGAACATTTTGTGTTCTGAAATCTGTCCGATCAGCTGGAGAGGAGGATCACGGTTCCAGGTATTCTGGTTTGGATCTCACCGTTTCCAGGTATTTCTCCTCTTAGGTTCAGTTAATTATTATGTTTCAGCATCAGCTAGTCACTGTGAATTAGCATTAGCTGGTTACTGTGATTTTACTTAGAATTAACTTAGAATCATGTTTAAATTCTCTTTCAAATTAAATCCTGCTGCACTGTTAGGAATCGGATAAGTCTTTTGTTTTTATAAGATAAACGGAGTAGACCTCCGTACCGGCCCGATCCGTGGTTCCAAATTTCCGAACCGCGGATCCGATGACGGATCCTCTGCGGATCCGCAACGGATTAGGAACGGATTCGTACAGATCCGAAGGGAGACAAGCGATTCCATAGGGTTCCACAAAGTTCTAAATAATTTTTTTATTTTTTATTTGACCTAAGTTGGGTTGGGGCTTCTCGAACACTCCCAAGGTGCCCCCCTGATGCTTCCTAGATGCTCCCTCATGGTAATGCTAAATTCTTAAAGTAAAAGGATGAAAATGAAAAATAAAGGAGAATGTCACCATGAAATAACTCAGGATGTTTGAGAGTGGTTCTAGCCTGATCGGACTTCATATGAAGAAAATAGAATATCATATCCTATTCAAAATTCAGCAGACTTAACAGTTTTCAGGAATTCAGGATCAATGGGATTGTGGCATTTCATTAGATTATATCATGTATGAGGGTATGTGATTAACATTTAATCAAGAACACCAAGCCCTATATGTACCCTAGTGTTGGTGGTGTTAATTGTTGAACTCCTTGGTCATGTCGTTGGCAAAAAATTACATTTCAATCAATTCAAAATCATCAATCAAGCATGTTAAGCTTTTTCTACCATATTTTAAGGCTTGCATTAGGTAGTTTGATCAATATTGGGCAACGTTGACTAATGTCCCTAGATAATCGAGGTAGAGGCAAAGGCTAGAAAAAAGGAGAAGAATCTAGATTCTAGATGGTTGATGCATCTAAATGGTTGATGCTCGAATAATTAATCATTAATGTACAATGGATATCATATCTATCTTGATTTATGTACAAATATGCATGCTTCCATATCTTCTACAATTAATTTGGTATTTTGGATGTTTTTTAATATAAATGCAAATATATATATATAGTAGACACTTCGCTTTCTAGATTTTTTGGAAATGACGCTTCCGAGTCCCCGCTTCTTCCCCGCTTCGTGCAACATTGACTATGACATCAAAACATACCTTACTTGAAACTTGAAAGAACTAAGAGTTGTACAAGTCATCAAAAGACAACTACTACTTGTTAAAAACTGCTAAATCTGAAGACCTGGTTGAGGATATAATATGACACAGAGACATCCACAATTACTTCCACAAACAAACTCATAAATGGATATCTATACAAATCTTAAGGAGGCGGAACTAGAGAGTGTAACTTCTTGTCCAAGATCAATTACCCTCCCAAGCAAAAGAAAACAAATGCTATGTAATCTCAGAAAGGAGCTCTTGGTAGTCCTTGTTGATTTCTGGTAGCATCGGATGTGCTCTAAGTCTCAAATTTTGCAGGGAGGCTTAGACACATGTATTCCAAAATAACCAGAAAGCGTTTTGGGAAATTCCACCTGGATGGGGTTTTATTAAAATAATTAATTATTTTTTAAATAGAGCCCAAGTCTAAACTTAGGCAATTAAAATAAAGAAGTATATTAATAGAACAGTGTGTGAAACTTCTAGAAAAAAGCGGAGATAGAGTCAATATGATCTAAGTCATTGATTATGTTTTAATCTGGATCGTTGGTTATCCAAAGAGAAGATTATAAGAAGGACTTTGATAGGCATTTGGAAGACACATCGAGACATCGGAGAGAGTCTATAGATCGATTTCTCAAGAGAGTAGTGTAGAGGAACGGGAGGATTGATCAAGTTGATTCTTGCAGTGAAGGGCAGAGATAATTCTAGTTGGAAATCTTTCCTAAGCCGGGAATACATCATAGAGAAGGTAGAGAAGAGGACACAGAAGAGGCAGCATAGAGGCTACATCATAGTTTTAAAAACCGGCCGGTTTGAACCGGTAACCGGCCAAACCGGCCGGTCAGATGGCCCAAGCTGTCGAAACCGGCCAAGCAACCCGGTTGAAGAGAGCATTTCGCCTGTTTTTGCAAAAAACCGGACCTAACCGGCCGGTTAGGTGCTAACCTCCTACGTAGACCCACACACGGCCGCAGTTAAGCTTTAGGGTTGATTTGTTTATAAGGGGGGGGTTCATTTAGCTACTCTTTCCCTATGCGGACCCACGCACGGCCAGAAATGGGTTTTAGGGCTGATGTGGAGGTAAGGGAAGCATTGACATTTCATAGTAATGTTAAATTCTTAAAGTAAAAGTCCTTTTACTTAAATTTTTAACATTACCATGAAATGACTCAGGATGTTTAAGAGTGGTTTCGACCTCATTAGATTTCATATGGAGAAACTAGAATTTTAGGTTTCACTCAAAATTCAGCAGACTTAATGGTTTTCAGGGTTTCATGGTTTGGGAATTTGCAATGTTTCCATTTGATTCTATCATGTGTAAGGGAATGATATTGGCATTTGATCAAGAGCATGAAGTCCTTTAAGAACCTTAATGAACCCTTCAATCAAAGGAAAACAACTGGTTAGGCATGCTAATCTTTTTCTACCGCATTTTAAGGTTGAGGAGATGAACTCTTCACTCAAACCAAAATCATTTCTATCATGTTATAAGGTTGAGCATAAGTCTGAAGACTTTGAGCTAGATGATGTTTATGTATCTCTTGTTGATGATCCCATTTCTAGTAGCGATGAATCAATGATGAGTTTCATGAGAGACCATGTTGCTCAGTGATTTGTAGTTTTGATGTCTATTTTTGCTACTACTACTACTACTAAAGTTGTAGAGGAGTTTTAGGAGTCCTCAAACTTTGAGCCATATTATTCATGTAGCTCATGTTGATGATCCCTTGTCTAGTAGTGGTGATAATTTTGATCATGATGAGGAGTGATTATGTTTTTGATCACTAATATGTAGTCTTGTATTAGGCCAATGGCCTCATAGCTTGTAGCATTGTTTTTGGACTTTATGGGCCATTTGGAGCCTCATTTCTTATGTATTTTTCGATGATATGTATTGCACTTGGTGCCATTTTGATATATTCACCTTTGCATGGTATATAAATGAGCAAACTTTGCATATTTTGTCTCTATTGGCTTGGAATCATGGTTGCAAATCTTAAAAATAGATTTTTTTATTAAAAAAATAATTATTTAATGTATTTTTTTTTAAACCGGTTCATTGAGATCTGACCGCTCCCGGTTAGACCGGTTCCGGTTAGAAACTCGGTTCATTAGGTCCACCGGTCCGGTCATCGGTTCCGGTTTTTAAAACTATGGGCTACATTGGGCAGCGCAGAGCCACGCAAAGGCAATGCAGAGCCACGCAAAGGCAGCACTAAGCCTCTGAAGGGATCCGTACTTTTGCTGGGGATCAGTTAGATCTAGTGCCAGAGTGTCGGGGTGTGAGACCGGTGGGGCAGAAGATCAACATCCAGCCAGCAGATAGACCATCTGAAGGGACTGACGCAGTCCCCAGCCAGAGTGATGCAGATCTGCACAAAGGCTGCGCAGAGACAGCGCAGAAGCAGCGTGGGGCTCACAGTTCGGGGTTTGGTCAGTGTCGGATCTCCAGTGTTAGTGTGAGGTAATCCTCACTGATTCTCTGTCAGTCAGATTCTATGTGGATAGCCAGATTAGGGCATCCAGTTGTATTCAAAAAACTACTGCTTAATAATACAAACCCTCAGTTGTTGCAACGGTTTTCCCGTATTAGGCTTTTCCGGGGACTTAGTCCAAAAATAACGGTGTCATCTGTGTTTAATTTTCTTTCTCAGATCTTGTTTCCACATTTAATTTCCGCAGTTTATTTAGTGAAGGTTGCATCATATTTGCTTCAGTATTTACTATTAGAACACAGTAAATAACTTGTACAATTTATCAAGTAGGAGAAGTAATATCAGTTTGCTGCAATAGGATTCTGGGAGTAGGAATTTTCACATGGTATCAGAGCAATGCAGGTGAAGCAAGAGAACAAATCGGAAGATCTCAGCGTTGAAGAGAAAGAGGGAGATCGAATAGCTGCATAGGCAACAGATCGAATCCCCAAGGGATTGCGTAGTAAAAGCCAAAAGGGCAAGATTCTCGAGGAAAATCTCTCTGAGTGAGTCGACAGAGAGGTAAGATTTCCAATTCGTGATTTGTAAGTGGCAAGGGGAGCAGCGCAGAGCAGTCTACTAGTGGGACGAAGTTTTTCTACAACATTTTGTTGGGGCAAAAAAGCGTCAGAAGGAAGAAGAAGACACTTTTTGAGGGAATTTCTTCCTTAATGAATTTTGAGCCAAGGAATTCTAATTCTCAGTTGTTGAGCAATAATGTTGAGGAGCAGATCTACTAACTCCAACAAGGAGTGCGTAGGCCAGCCTAGCAGCTGCGCAGAGGAGAGAGTGGGAGAAGTTCGACATTATTCAGACGGCAAAGATGGCAAGAAAAGGGTTGAGAGATCAACATCGGTTGGAGGGAGCCTCCAACTATGTGATCTGGCAGGCAAGGATCACTTGTCTATTAGATGAGCATGATCTCTAGGCCTTTATCGAGAATGTGGTAGCTGTCCCCGTAGATGCAGATTCGTTGAAAGCTTACAAGAAGAATATGGCAAAGGCTAAGTGTTTGATCCTCGACGAAGTGAGGGATCATGTAGTATGTCACATCACTAGCAAACGGACTGCCAAAGAGATGTGGGATGCCTTAGCAACGTTCTATTAAGGATCCTCTGAGCAGCAGAAGATGTACTTGCAGGAGAAGATGCGATATATGAGGATGCAAAAGGGAGAACGTATTGATCCATTCCTTGCAAAGCTTCAAGAAACCCGAGATCAGTTGGCAGTTGTCCGATCAGCGCCTCAGGGCACGGAGATGGTTAGATTGGCCCTAAACTTTGTATCAGATTAAAGGCAAGTCTTTGTCCAAAGCATCATGGGCAGAGAAAGGTTGCCTGATTGGGAACAGATGCGGGTCACTCTTCAGCAGGAAGAGATGAGGCAAGATATGATCAAGTGCAAACTTGATTATAGCAACAACAGTGAGTTGAAGCCCAAGGAGGAGGGAAGAGAATGCAACCCTTGCATCCAAGAGGCAGTAGGAGTAGCGGAGGCGAAAGAAGGACGTCTCAAAGATCAAGTGTTTCTAGTGTGGTGAGATGGGTCACTACGCTACACAGTGTCCTCTCAAGAAGGAGAAGGACGAGAAACATGATCCGCAGGCTGCAACAGCAAGGATCGAGGTGGAGGAGTTCGCCATGATTTCCCACATATCTTCAGGGGAGAATTGGGGTGATCAAGAACTGTAGTTCGAAAGAACTGCAGTTGGGCAGGATCCTTGAGGAGTCCACCTCTCAAATCAATACCTTGCTACGGGAGCCCATATCAAAAGTAGCAGGACGAACCAGTGTCAGTTGGTGCATAGGAGTGCTAGAGTGACAACGTAGTGGCTAGAGAGCGCCAGACTCTGAGCAGCGCAGAGTAGAGTTGGTTGCAGTGCAGGAAGGCACAACGCAGAGTCAACAGCAACGCAGGAGCTTAAAAGGGTTAGCACAGAGACTAGTAGCAGTCATATCTTTAGTATCAGATGCATCATGTTGAACACTTAGTTCAGTAATTTTGGATGTTTTTCTGCTGCAACAACAGCAACAGAGTTGTAGTGCAGATGCAGTTGGCATCATTATGCAGGGTCAACATCAGCATAGATGCAACAGCGCAGTAGTTGATGGGCAGGAGTGTCAGGCATCAGCAGCGCAGAGGGAAATGTTACAGAGTCAATGAAATGCTTCAAGTGGAAGTATTACTAGAGTACATTTCTTGCTAAAAGCGAGTGTTGATTTCTGGTAGCATCGGATGTGCTCTAAGTCTCAAATTTTGCAGGGAGGCTTAGACACATGTATTCCAAAATACCCAAAAAAAGTTTTGGGAAATTCCACCCGGATGGGGTTTTATTAAAATAATTAATTATTTTCAATGAGAGCTTAAGTCTAAACTTAGGGAATTAAAATAATTGAAGTATATTAATAGAACTGGGTGTGAAACTTCTAGAAAAAGATAGAGATCGAGTCAATATGATCTAAGTCGTTGATTATGTTTTAATTTGGCTTGCTGGTTATCCAACGAGAAGATTATAAAAAGGACTTCAATGGGCATTTGGAAGACACATCGAGACATTGGAGAGAGTCTAGAGATTGATTTCTCGAGTGAGCAGCGCAGGGCAGCCAGAGGATTGATCGAGTTGATTATTGCAGTGAGGGGCAGAGATAGTTCTGGTTTGAAATCTTTCCTGAGCCGGGAATACATCGCAAGGAAGGCAGAGAAGAGGACGCAGAAGAGGCAGCATGCAGACTATGCTGGGTAGCGCAGAGCCACGCAGAGGCAGCGCTAAGCCTCTAAAGGGATCTGTATTTTTGTTGAGGATCAGTCAGATCCAATGCTGGAGTGTCGAGGTGTGAGACCAGAGGCGCAGAAGATCAGCATTCAGCCAACAGAAAGACCAGTCGAAGGGACTGACGCAGTGCCCAACTAGAGTGACGCAGATATGCGCAAAGGCAGCGCAGAAGCAGCGTGGGGCTCATCAGTTTGGGGTTTGGTCAGTATTACATCTCCAGTGTTAGTGTGAGGTAATCCTCACTGATTCTCTGTGGATAGCCAGATTTGGGCATCCAGTTGTATTCAAAAAAATTGCTGCTTAATAATACAAACCCTCAACTACTGCATCAGTTTTCCCATATTGGGATTTTTCGAGGACTTAGTCCAAAAATAACGGTGTCATGTGTGTTTAATTTTCTTGCTTAGATCTTGTTTCCGCATTTAATTTCCGCAGTTTATTTAGTGAAGGTTGCAACGTGTTTGCTTCAGTATTTACTTCTAGAACACAGTAAATAACTTGTATAATTTATCAAGTAGAAGTAATATCAGTTTGCTGCAATAGGATTCCGGGAGTAGGAATTTTCACAATCTTGTTATCAATCTGATTAACAGGGTTGCTAAGGTCCTAGCAACTAATTTATAAAATTAAACTTAATATAAAATTTGCCCATGGGGCATAAAATAGACAGTGACATGGTTCTCTGTTAAGACACTACGTGGGAAAAATTCCAGTCTTGCTAAGGGTTGGTGTGGCCTGTTGTCACTCAAATTGTACAGGCACAATGCAACAACGACTCGGGTCAGGGGTTGTCACTCTGATCCCCGAACTCTTCGTTCTAGTTGTCTCCCAACGGCAAGCTATGGGGGCTAGTCCCTATGGAAGATGGAAATGCAAGACCTGTTGGCAACCAACAAGTCCGGGAGACACGATTGAATGTCCTAGCCACTTGGTTGCATGTAGCAAGTTTTACAGATTTGATTAGATTTATATGTGAGACTAGTGCCTTATGGAGTCAACTACTTGCGTTATGTCAATTAAGGACCAAATGTGTTATGAAACCAGCTCCAAAAATAGAAGAAAAGAGAAATCAACGCCTTAGAAATCACCCACTTCGAGGGGGCAACCTCCAATACATTACATAAATGAACAATTCTTTGATGATACAAATGACAAAACCTCCTTCTATATATAGAAGTCCATGGGATCACAAAATAATCCTAGCCGACCTAACAATAATAATGTAAGGGCACAATAATAACAATATTGGGGTTACAGGGGTACAACAATAACAATAAGGGGGTTACACTAACAACAATAAGGGACTATACTAGTAATATGGGGACCTAACATGCTCCTCTCCTTGAAAAAAAGTGTTGTCCTCAAAAGCTTGGGTAGCTCCGGATGCTTCCACTTATAAAAATTCTCATCCTCCCATGTAGAATCTTCGGTGGGTAAGTTCTTCCACTTGATGAGATATAAATTGATCGATTTCGTAGTTGTCGGGTTCTTGTTTAAGTGTTGCTTGAGGTTCCAATATGATTTTCCCTTCCTCATCAAGTTACGGCAATATTGTTTGGTATTTGGAAGTTTTGTCACCTATATAACCTTCTTTTAAGCATGATACACTTGGAAAATTGGATGCCTCTAAAAGCAAGAAAGCTCCAATTTGTATGCCATAGTACCAATATTTCGCAACACCTTGTAAGGACCATAGTACTTTGGCGATAATTTATTATCCTTCTTAGCTTGTTTGAGGGACATTTGTTTGCATGGTTGTAGCTGTAAAAATACCCAATCGCCTACATTAAAAATTCTCTCGCTGCGATGTTGATCTGCCTGTTGTTTCATTCGATTTTGTACCAAATTTAGGTTAGCCTTTAAGAGTTGGAGAACTTCTTGTTGATGCTAAATGCAGTCTTTCTTTGCTTGAACATTAAATTTTCTCTTAAATACGATGTGATGGACGGTGGATGCTATCCATGAAGTGCCATAAATGGGGTCATTTTTGCTACAGTATGGAATGAAGTGTTATACAACCAATCATCCAGAGGTAACCACCTGACCCATTGTTTTTGTTTATCAGATACAAAAAAATGAAGATATTCTTCCAAACATTTGTTCACTATCTCAGTTTGACCATCATATTGAGGATGATAAGATGAGCTATGAGATAGTTGAGTACCCAAACAATAAAATAATTCCGTCCGAAAATTTCCAGTAAAGGTGGGATCTTTGTCGTTTACAATAATCTTTGGGTTTCCATGTAGCTTTTGAATTGTTTCCATAAATGCATTAGCAATTGTACTTGTTTTAAATGGATGAGATAATGTACAAAAGTGTGCATAGTTGGTAAGTCTATCAACTACCTCCATGATGACACTCTTTCCTTCGGACTTAGGTAAACCTGTGATAAAATCCATTGAAATATCATCCCAACGTTGACTTGGAATAGATAAAGGTTGTAGAAGACCTGGGGTCTTAATTGTCTCAACTTTATTTTGCTGGCAAACCAAACATTCCGCCACAAACTTTTGAATATCAGATTTAAGGCCATCCCAGAAAAATTCTTTCTTCACCCTGTGGTAAGTTTTTAAAAATCCCGAGTGTCCTCCTAAAAGAGAAGTGTGCAATTCCAAAAGAATCTTTTGTTTTAGTCAGGAATTCTTACAAATATATAAGCGATCTTTGTACCATAAGGAATCATTTTTCCAATTAAATGTATCAGATGTACTAGGATCTTGCTACAACTTTTGAATGAGTGTCCACACTTCTTCGTCCTTCTTCCATTCATCCCTTGAATCTGGTTGGATAATAGAAATGGCACAAAGCAATGCTTCCACCTCTTCATCCTCTCTTGAGAGTGCATCTGTGACAACATTTAGCTTCCCTTTTTTGTAGATGATTTCAAAGTCATAACCCAACATCTTTGTGACCCATTTTTGCTGCTCTTCTGAAGATAGTCTTTGTTACACAACATTTTGTCACCGTCCCTGCAATCCCCCGTCCCGCACATTGAAGGACTACTCCCGTGACCTGTGAACAATAAAATGTCCTGAAAACACCTTGATGGCATCCTTCTGCATAAGGGCAAGAATTCTCCTTGAGAACATTTCCTCAGAAAATCACTAAAAACATATGTTTGGGCATTGGCGGGAGCAGCCAGTTCATCACTCGCGCCGACCTGGGAAATTTACACAAAGCCCGCGCCACTTGGCGCTCTGTCCCTGTGTATTTCCCGCGCCAAGCCTATTTGGGAATGTTTTTTAAAAATAAAAAGCGGAAGTTTGATTCTAACAACTTCAGAATGAATCATCAAAAAGAGGTTGGATTGTTTGGCTCTGGATCTCCCTATATAGGAAGTGATTTTCCACCTCTCATGGAACCTTCCTAAGAGATAGGACTCTCCCCCCATGATTATAGGGATCCTAACCTCTCCTTCTCCCTTCATAAAAGCCTGCCCTCTCTATTTGCAACCTAGCTAAACATTTGGGAAGAAAACTATAGCTGAGAGACTATTGAGAGCAAAGCTAAGGAGAACCCCGTAAGAGAGAGAGTCTTGTCTAAATTCCCGACAAGCTTTGTGAGACACGTTCCGCTAGAAGCCCTGCCGAAGGAAGAACGCGACGTCGAAACTCGGTTGTAATATTTCTTTCATATTTTAATATGCTCGACTATGTTATTGGTTCCATCGTTATATCGCTTATTGGTGTAATGCAATTTGATTCAATCTTTTCCCACTGATTGATAGTTACATGTTTGAATTATTACGTTGTATGTCGTTGTTTTTCTCTGCATATGTACAAGTGTCTGGACGTGGTAAGCAAAAGGACTGTGATCTGTCGAGACGGAACGGGAAGCAGCACCTCTTCTTCGACAACAGTAGCGTAGGACTTGAGGTAAGCTATCCATCGTAGCTTTATCTTTTGTATCTATGAATCGATATCGTAGCGTGTTTTGTTTGTTCCTAGACCCACTCTAGGGCTAGTGGGATCGCCTCTGTCCGCAGAGGTGATTAACCTCCACAACAAATTAGCAACTCCACTGAGGATCAGTGTGAGTTTGTCTTTCGTCCTTTAGGTCGTCTTCCTGGTCTTTGCTTGCTTAGCTTGCTTTTTTTATTATCTTTGATGAGTCTAAGACCCCTGTTCAGCCCCAGAGGATCAATTTGACCTCTATTTTTCCAAAATTTCCATCTTTCCAAGGTTGGCTTGATTGGCGCAAGTTCCAACCTGACAGTCGCGCCAGCTGGCGCTTGTTGCCAGTTTATCACTCGCGCCATCCCCTGTCTAGCATGGATTATAGCCAGACAGTTGCACCAATTCCTGTAGGTGCTAGGATTTTCCCTGTTTTTGAGTTTCTGGTCCATCTTGGCGTCTCTAAGTATTTTCTTAGCTTGATTTGAATGCTTTGGGTTTGTTTTGACTGAGATTAGCCCTTATCCTTCGTTTGTTTGCCCTTTTCTGTCAGTTTTGCTTTTCAACCCTAGGTTTTCTCAGTGCTCCAGCATGCTGAGCCTCCCATGGGTGTTTCGGGTCCTTGGTTTCCCAGACAACTTCGTTTCTGCTTCTTTTCATTCAGCTTCTTCGATCCATTTGAGTGATTGCGTTAATTGAGTGATTGTCCTTTCTTTCGTTCAGTTTTACTCGTCACTCCAGGCCTAGATTACACATCTTGTTTGGGTCTCTTTTGAGATCTTTTCTTTGATTTGAGGGATTTCGTCATTGGTTTGAGTCTTGTTGTGCTTGTTTTGAGTTGAGTGAAATTGTTTTGTTTCAGCTCTCGCTTCACCATTCTCAAATTGGTGTTTTGATTTATTTTTCATATCATTTAGTGCACTTGCTCTGATATATTGAAAAATACCAAAAAAATCTTTTGCATTCTTGATTAGCATAGTGAAAATTGGAAAATCTTTCGCATTTCTAGCATTATATAATTCTAGGGAAGAGCTTTTCAGTTTCATTAGCTTGCATCAGATTCAGTAGTGGATGTTTTCGTATGTTCATATTATTGCTATCACTTAGAAGCTCTTAAATCTCTCATAGATAGCCTTTCATTGAACGTAATGGTATTTTATGGCATGTAGCTTGCATTTAGGGATTCAAGAGATTCAAGATTCGATAGAGCCTTGGAATTGAAACGTAAATTGAAGATCAACTTAAAAATTTACTGAATTAACCTAAGGCAACATTGAAACCTAACGGAATATTTAGTGGTCTAAGTTAGAGACGTGTTCTGGCGTCTTTAAACCTAGCAGCTGTCGCTCGCCCTTTGGCTTCAGAGAGTGCTAGTACGGACTTGTGCTCCTCGTACCATAGAGTATATAAAGGGAGACCGCTCTAGGTTGAAATCCTTTTATCTGTAGGAAGTCGAGTTTGCCGCCTTGTAACTGTGATACACCGAACACAACATTCGGGGAGACTACCTGCACGTACGTCAAGTCCTTGGTCTTTCATTTTATAACCAAGGTGTATATGGCAGTTCACGGGAACCTGGTACACCCTTCTACCTAGACTACCTGAGCAGTCATTTTTCGATCTTTACTAACTCCATAAATTTGAAAATATCATCGAGCACTTGTCCTTTCGCGCTCGTTTCAAACTGAAAGATACTAGAGTCATCTTTTACTGTTTCTCGACTCTTAAAACATGAAACAATGAATGTTTGATTTCAATTTGGTAAAATAAACTACCCACGATTACACGCCCTTTAAATTTTGATTACTTGGCCTATTTTTGTTTGCATTGGTTTTGATCCAAGAATCATATTTTTGATATTTTTCCCCCTTTTTGTGTGCTACAGTCACAGTGGCGGAACCATCCGTTTTGTCTACTGGTAGTCCCTATACGGACGATTCATCAGAAACTTCGCATACTTCTAGGTCTGCCAAGCTTGAGCAGCCTGTCATCTCGTCAGAGTACCCCTTTGGTGAACCAGTTGAGTTCCATTGGCCTCTTTCCAACGCTTGGTTTGGATTTGGGGTTGGGGAACATTTTCCCCCTCTCACATCGGGATCGCCGTTTTTGGCTGCTATTATACCTCCTAGCCCCCGTACTCTTTTGAAAGATCTTGCGGCGGATTCAGACATGGAATCATTTAGTCCTAATGGCAGTGAGGGCATTCCAGTGTCTGGTGAAGAATACCACCTTTTTCCAGAAGACATCCATCCAGACCCTGTTCAGTCTTCACCGTCGGTATCGCTTCCAGTAGGGTATAGGTCTTTGGGTCAGATTATGGCCGGTATGGCCTCCATGGCAAGTTCAACCCCGTCAAGGGGACCGGTTCTCCCGTCATTAGGGATGTCGCCGACGACACCTGTCTCGTCGACGCCTTTTGTTATGTCAATCCCCACCAGGCCCACTGTCCGTGTGGCGACATCGATGCCTATCGTCACCACTCAGCCTTTAGTAGTTTCTGCTTTGGTAGAGACTTCGATTGTCATGTCTGTCCCCGACGACCTTTCGTTTGAGGAGTATCGGATGACTTTACATCCACTGAACTCTTAGGTTGATCAGTCCTCTCAGGATCTTAATCGTCCTTATTTTTCTCATTATGGAGCGGATGGTACTTCGATCTATTCGTTTCCATTTAAATATGATGAGCACGACAACCCCATCTATTTTCCTGCTCCTGAGGCTCATCAATACGTTAACGATTTTATACCTGCCTTGCTTGTGCAACCTTATAACCAACAAGGACAACCCTTTCAAGGACAACCTTCGGTTCAGGAAGGGTATGCTTCTGGCCCACAAGGACAACCCTACCAGGGGCAACCTTCTGCCCAGCAAGGGTATGCATACGACCTGCAAGGACAACCCTTAGAGGGACAACCTTCGGTCCAGCAGGGATTATTTTACGGCCAGCAAGGGCAGCCTTACAATCCTCAAGGTCAACCTTTACAGCCTCACCCTGTGGTCCAACCAGGGCAAGCTCAAGGACCGGCAGGGCAACCGGTGTATCAACCCGGACCTTCATACGGTCCTAGGGGGCAAACTCATCTATCTCAACCTTTGGTGCAACCACAACAGCCTTATCATCCAATTAATCCAAATGTTGCATAGCCAGGGCCCTCTTATGGTCCTACTCCAAGTCAACCTATTTATCAGGCACAACCTGGCCCTCTGCAGCCATCAGGCCAACCCGCTCAACCGGGCCAACCTGGTGGCCCTCAACCATCAGGCCAACCCGCTCAACCGGAGCAACTTGGTGGCCCTCATCAGACAGGTCAACCTGCCCAGCCAGGCCAACCTGCACAGCTTATTCACCCTGCTCAGCCGTCGCTCTACTCTATGCCGCAGCCAAATCAATCGCTGTGCCCAACGTATCCGGCTCAGCAAGGCCCCACTTATCAGCAGCCTGTTCAACCCCAAGGCGGTTATTTTCCTCAAGGTCAATATCGACCGGTCTACAACCCGCCTCAAGGTTCTACTTATTACCCTCAACCTCCAGGCTATACTTATACTCCGCAGCAAAATCCTTATGATGCTCAATCGGGACCCTCGTATACTCAAAATCAGTATCCCGATTATCAACCCCCGTATCCTAGTTCTCAGCGGCCATATCAACCGAATTATCCGGCTTATACCCCCTATGGTCAGAATCCTCTGGGGCAGAACCAATGGGGGAAAGGTTATGCTCAACCAAGATGGAGTACAGGTACAGGTCCTTATTGAGGACTGCCATGCCTTTTAACCCTCAATTGCCTTTTCTCACCACGTTGGAGTTACCGGATGTGTCCAAGTTGACCAATGATCCGATTCTTCATAATCCATATTGGCCTCCGGTTCCGACGAAGGTGCCTGGTGATTGTCCCAAGTTTGAGGGAAAATCTGGAGAAGACCCCAAGCACCATTGATGACATACCATTTATGGTGTTCTTCGAATTCTTGGGTGGATGACTTTGTCGGGCTTCGTCTTTTCCAGCGTACTCTTACCGGTGCTGCTGCTAAGTGGTATATCGAATTGCCCCGTGGCATTTTTCAAGATTTCAACACTCTCGCTATGGCGTTCCTGACTCATTTCCAGTTACCGGTTCGTTATGAAGCCGGGACACATCTCCTGACATCCTTGAAACAGGACCGGGCTACCCACATCTCGGACCATATTCATGAATGGAGACGGCATCGTCGCCTGATCAAGTTCGAAATTCCTGATCAGCTTCTTACTCATTGGTTCACTACCTCTTTTGTCAATCAGAATGCGAAAGATATTGCCATGGGGGCATGTGTAACCGAGGAACAAGCCATTGCTCGTGCCCAATACCTCAATTTAGTGTACTCCCAATCAGGCATTTTGTATGACATCTTGACTGAAGCTCCATAGCCTGGGACCTCTAAAGCGCCGGCGTTATTGGTTCCGTATCTCAGACTTCACGTAAATCTTCTAATGGGAAGCAAAAACCAAACTCTTCCAACAATTCTACTCCTCAGGCTTCCCCAGATTCTGGTAAAACCGCGGAGATCAACGCCATTCAGGCCAATCCTGCGAACAAGACTTCCAAGGGGAAAAAGAAGGGCAAAGGCAAGGCTAAATCCGATGCCCCAAAACTGGAATCGTCTAAACCTCGTGCTGATGATGGTTCTCAGCAAAAGCTGAAATATCCCTGTCTCATTTGTGAAGAGGATCACTACACTAAGGATTGTCCTCGACGATCCGAGGTTAGTCAACTACTCAAAGGCGCTAATGGAACTCCGACGATCCTTAAAGAACCTTTCCCATCTCAACAGACCCAGATGGTCGATCTATCGACACCATCTGCGTCGTTCGGCTCTCACGTTTTCATGATGAACGGTTCTGCACCCGTTTCCATCGCTACTCGGTCGAAGGATTATGCTTGATCACGCCAGGAAGCCGGGAAAGAGGTCGTTGATGGTCCTCCTCCCCCACTTGCCTCTGGTCCCCTTGAAATTTAGAAGCCCAGTGTTGAACCCGTTATTTGGCCACCCTCCAAAGGTGTTCTCCAGAAATCTTCTTGTAATCCCAATGCCTGTGCTGCTCAGCATTACAGTATTGTTGAGGATTTGGCGCAGGCGCCTTCTGCGATGTTCACGTTAGAAGTGCTCCAGAGTTGTCCATCTCAACGGAAAGCATTGTTATCTGCAATCGATGGAATCGATCCTGCCGATTCTAGTCTTCTCACTTTCGACTTAGAGAATTTCGTCCCTCGACTTCCGCACCAGATTGCGCTTGTTATACAAGTCGCTATTAACGGTCTCAACATCCATAGGGCCGTAGTGGACGAAGGTGCATCTACTTGCGTCATGTCATCTGCTTGCTGGAAGGCTATTAGCTCTCTAGCCCTTAATTCGTCACCCAATGCCCTTGAGGCATTCAATGGAAGGGAATCAAAACCCTTAGGTGTTCTCGCTAGCTTACCGATCACATTGCAAGGAAAGACAGTCAACATTGAAGTAGAAGTCGTTGATGCCAAACTCAACTATAATCTTCTACTCGGTCGCAGTTGGACTCATGCTATGCTGTGCGTTCCATCCACCTCTTTCGACTTCTGAAGTTCCCACATGAGGGAAAAATTATTACTGTTGATCAGTTGTCATTCTTTACCTCGTCTTCCGAGAACAACGTGCCATACGTGGATCAGATTCCTAATCCCCCTGACAGCATAGGGCCGGGTCTTTTCAAAAATCCCGCTCTCATGGGTATTTTTCCCTTTCCACCACCAAATACCGTTCAAGACAATATGATCTCTCGGTCAGATGACCCTTGGATCATCCCTTCACCTGAACAGGTTGATTCTTTTGGAGATTCGATGCCGCTTAGTCCAATCGAGATCAATTATTGTGAGCTAACCACTGCATCTGATTCTCCCCCTCCTGAAGCTGCTCCTTTGAGCATGTCTCTCGACGTGTATTCTCAATCCCCCTGGCTCGGCGATGCAGATTCCCCGATCCTCTGAAAGAAGTGTTTCCATCCGACGAGGCTATCAAGGAAACAATGTCTCTCGAGGATCTACCGTGGAGCGATGGCCATCATCATTCCTCGTTTATGCCTTGCCTCGGGGCCATGTCTAACTGTCTTGAGCGCTTCGCGTCCCAAGTTCCTTCTCCGCCGCTTCAGATGCCAATTTTGACTCATGAAGTCTTTGCGGAAGGTAACTTGGGGAACATTACTCAAACGATGCCTATCGACATTTCCATTAAACCAGGGATCATCGAGAACATCCATGTGGGAGTCACTTGCTCTTCCGAGGAAGTCCAAGTGTACACTAGTCTCTTTCGCGAATTTCGCGATGTTTTTGCATGTTCTTACGAAAAAATGCCTGGGATCGACCCCAGTATTGTGCTGCACGAGATTCCCATCTACCCAGGTGCGAAGCCTGTCAATCAGCGTCTTCGTCCCGTGCATCCTCGAAAAGCCGCTGCTATCAAAGCTAGAGTTGAGAAACTTCTTAAAGCAGGTTTCATTTATCCGATTCCCCTAACTGAATGGGTTTCTAATATAGTTCCTGTAGATAAGAAGCAAGGCGCCATTCGTGTTTGTGTTGATTATCGTGATATCAATCGGGCCTGTCCTAAGGATAATTATCCCACCCCTTTTATTGATCAGATCATTGACAATTGTGTGGGAAGTGAAATTTTCTCCCTTATGGACGATTTCTCTGGCTATAACCAGATTAACATTCTCCCATCGGATCAACACAATACCTCTTTTATTTGCCCATGGGGAGCGTTCGCATATAGGAAACTCCCATTCAGCGTGAAGAATGCTGGGGCTACGTTCCAGCACGCAATGTCCTATGCTTTTCATGATATTCGGCATATTGTTGAACCATACCTGGATGACCTTCTGGCTCATTCAGCTACGTGGAAAGACCACCTAGAACATCTTCATCAAATATTTCTTCGTTGTAGACGCTACAACATTAGGCTCAACCCGCATAAATGCGTCGACTCCGGTAGACTCTTAAGGTTTATCGTATCTAAAGATGGAATTCGCCTTGACTCTCTTAAGGTTGAGGCTATTGTCAATCTCCCCTCCCCGTCCTCGTTACATCAACTCCAAATTCTCTAAGGGAAAGCCAATTTCCTACGTCGTTTCATCTCCAACTACGCCGAAGTAGCCAAAGGATTTACACGACTTCTAAAGCAGGACATCCCTTTCTGTTGGGATGAGATTGCCCAGCAGTCTTTTGATAGACTTAAGACGTTGCTTGTCAACGCTCCTCTATTGCGTCCTCCCAAATACCATCGTGATTTTACCCTCTACCTAGCTGCCGCCTTCAGTACGATCGCCATGGTATTGGTCCAAGATGATGATGACGGTAACGAACATGTCGTTTACTACCTGTCTCGAACCTTCTTGACCCTGAAACGCGTTACGCACATGTCGAGAAGTTAGCGTTGGCTGCGGTCCAAGCAGTCCAATGTTTTCGTCATTACATTCTTTTACGCGCGGTGACCGTGATTTCTTACTGTCACCCCATGACTTATATTCTGTCACGGCAGTTGCTGGGGGGCAAATACTCGAAGTGGATTGTCATCCTCCAAGAGTTTGATTTGGAGTTCACTACGGCCAAATCGAAGAAATCACTTATGTTCGCTAAAATTTGATTTGTTCTCTCCCTGCCGACTCTGCTCCTTCTTCCTCTGAAGATCATATATCAAATGAAACTCTCTTCCTGATCAGCACCCTCGACCCATGGTATGGTGATATCATCATGTACCTCCAAATGTCTACTTTCAGGTCTGAGCTCACAAAAGATGTCCGACGTCGTATTCGGCATCAATCGCAACCTTATCTTATCCTTGGGGATACCCTCTATCGCGTCGGAGTCGATTCTGTACTCCGCCGATGTTTGACCCTCGAGGAAGCGAAGAAGGTTTTAAATGACTGCCACAGTGGCACCTGTGGTGGTCATATGTCTGGTTATGCCACTGCACAAAAGATCCTTCGTGTTGGCTACTTTTGGCCGTCTATTTTTAAAGATTGCATTGTTGCAGTACGTAAATGCCATGTGTGCCAGATTTATCAACGCAAGATGCGTGCGCCGCCTGTCCCACTACATCCTGTCATTACTGTTAGCCCTTTTGCCAAATGGGGCATAGATTTTATGACATGTAACCCTCGTTCGGCTGGGGGGCATGCCTATATTATCGTTGTCGTCAATTACTTTACAAAATGGGCCAAAGCAATGCCTACACTGGCTGCGGACGGTAAGACAACGGCACAGTTCATATTCAATCACGTTATTGCTCGGTTCGGTGTCCCTCAAGCCATCGTCACTGATCATGGTTCCCATTTTCGGGATTATATGATGGCGGAGCTGACGTCTAAGTTGGGTCTGCGTCACAACAGCTCAACGCCTTACTATCCCCAAGCTAATGGCCAAGTTGAGGCTGTAAACAAGGTCCTTGTCACCATGCTTCAACAAACAATCAAGATCCACAAATCAAATTGGCATCTCATGTTGTTCTCAACTCTTTGGGCTTACCAAACATCGATCAAAAACGCAACCGGGTTTACCCCATTTCAATTGGTATACGGTCTGGAAGCCACGCTTCCGATTGAATGTGAAATCATTTCACTCAAGCTAGCTGTGGAATTACTGCCTGATACTTCGCCTGAAGAAGAAAGTCTCCTTTATTTAGAGAGATTGGACGAAACTCGTCGCTTAGCTGCCTTGGTTATCAAAGCACAGAAGAAGCGAGTCAAAGCCCATTTTGACCAATCAATTTCTCCTCGTTCTTTCATCGAAGGCGATCTCGTTCTTCTATACGACCAAGCTCATGATAAGCTGGGGGCAGGCAAATTCCAACCTATGTGGCATGGGCCCTACATCGTTAAACGTGTGCTGCAGAATGGGGCTTATGAGCTCATTGACTATGAAGGGTGTCCTTTATCGCAGCCCAGAAATGGGTTGTATCTGAAAAAATATTATGCCTGAATTATTCACGCGTGATATGTGTACATAGGTGATTGTTTTCATTTTGTGTGCATGCTTTGGTGTGATGTGCTTTGTGAGCTTTTTTCTACTTATTTGGGTCTTGTTTGCTATGCAGATGTCTATTTCCCCTTTTGTCGATTTCGCGGATGGTGCCTCCCGCAGTACCAGGAACTTGTCTTCAGCAGCCTGGGTAATTTATGATCCTGATGGTGAGTTGATTAACTTACAAGGTATTTGTCTGCGACCAGCCACCAACAATGTCGCTGAATATAGTGCAGTTTTGGAACTATTAACCGAGGCAGTCAACCTTGGCATACGCGCATTGCTTGTTAAGTTGGATTCGCAACTTGTTGTTCTTCAACTAAATGGTCATTATTCGGTTCGAAACCCATGCATTTTGAGATTGTATTTGTGTATTCGTTTACTTGAATGACATTTTGATTTCATTACATATCAACATATACCAAGACAAATGACTTCATTAACAGATGCAATAGCTAACATTGTGCTGGATAGACATTTGTGCAATTTATAAAAACATCAGCATGTACATAGACCCATGTAGAAAATAGATGTATATATATAAATATATATATATATATATATATATATATATATCGTTTGTTTACAAGTCGTGTGCATCATAAAACCCACAAAAAATAATATATGTCTGTTTCGGTTACATCATGAGACAACATGTCTCTCCAAAATGTGCAGAAATAAAGCCTAAATGCCTAGTCGACGTGGTGCTCATGATAGCACGTCACCGCCCGTACCAACCACCTCAGCAAACGATGGATACGGCTTGGCACTCCTACAGTGTGCCTCTGATAAGCTCGAGGTACATCATCAAAACGGGCATAATCTGGGACCCCGCGGGTGATTCCCTCCAGGTTCTGCACTAACTCCTCGTCAATGCCCTCACCCTGAGGATCGAAGTCACGAGGAGTCTGCCTCGCTATTGGAGACATATCGGCGGGACGCTCTGGGCCAACATCGGCATCCATATGACATTAACTATAAAAACATGTATATCTTCCAAAAAATCATAAAACTCATAAAAATAAAAAAAATGAGTCTTACCAAGTTCTTCGTCCCAATCCTCTCCCTCCGCGAGCGGGAGGTCTGGATCTCTAGTAAAATTTGTGCCAGCGTAGGGCCAATCCTCCACGACAATCAACTGTTGTCGGAGCCAATCAAAAAACTCTGGCCTCCAAGACATCTGTTGACCACCACCTGCTCTGGGCATTAGTGCCACCCATCGGGCCATCCGTGGCTCTCTCAGTGGTGGCTCTGGGACTATAGCCTCCTGGCGCTGAAATATGGGTAACCGTTCCAAGAAGAACGATACCAGAATCGACCCATACCCAAACTGCTTTAGTTTGGACTTCTTGCATTTGGTGAGCTGCCGTTTAATGTTCATGGTTACGGCCTCGGCCCAATCAAAGATGGTCGGGTTCATACACTTTGAAGCAAGAAGTAATTGCATCTTCGTAGCCTCGTGCGGTGCCTGCGATCCCGTAGCCCGCGTAATGGTGTGTAGCACTACTCTCAGTGCTAGATCAGGGACGGTTTGGATGTCTACTTTACCACTCCCTATTCCTTTTCGTGCCCCTGGGCACACCCTGTTCATGACCATTGTCATGCTTTCCCCAGAAGGCTTGGTACCAGTCAGAATAGGGACTGGACCCTTGCGTGACAGTCCAGTGATAAAATATACATCTGATACTTTGAGCTCAAGCTCTTGATCCCGAAGTATGAATTTCTCCTAATCTCCATCCCAAATGTTGATAAGATACTGTAGCAATTCAGGTTGAGCCTGGAGACATGGCGTCAGGAAGAACTTTTTGAGCCCGCAATTCCTGAGGGCATTCATGCATTTCTCGTTTTCCATTTCTTGTTCATCCTCTTCGCTATGTTCTCTCTCCTTCCACTCGATAACCATCTTCTTCACTTGGTACCTGCATCAATTGATCATGGGAACATTGTAAACCCTCTTAGGTACTCAAATTTATATTCTATTGGTTGCATTTTTTGAAATTTGAAGCGGATTTTGGGTTGCGCAGTTGGCGCGACGGTTTAGCTAACAGTCACGCCACCTGGCGCGACCCCTGTGTAAAACAGGGCCGATTGGCGCGGGTCCGTGTCCGAAACCTGCGCCAACCGCGGAGCCCTAGATTTTGCCAACCCTCCCCTAAGGGATCTCAAATGGCGATAAATGCAATAAAATATAACTTAAAAGATGGCAAAAGAAGTCGGCTCTTACCTAGAACAAACGGAATTCGGATTAGTCGACTGAATTGTTCACAATCGACGCCTGAAGATTATAAGAGAAAAGGGTCACTGTTGCTCTGCAAAGAGGTAAAAAGTGAAAAGTAAAAAAAAAATTCCCCTGTTGGTCTTTTATAACTTTTCAAAGTCCTAAAATAGGTTTTAAAACATATTTGTCGATACATTTTTCTATTATTTTCGTGGAATATGTTTTACACGTCTTTTTGTGCAGCGACAGGTTTTTCACGTGCTTTCGACGAAGAGACGAGTTGTATTTTATAATTTTTCGGACTTGGTAAAAACACGAAAAAGTCACTACTGGAGTCACCTTTCAGCTCTTTTCTGACTCTCTAAAACTGAAAAGATCGCCAAGTCGCTTGTCGTTTTGAGCTCATTAAATTGGCTGCGAAATGATATCTACCCAGTATACGTTTACCCTTTTTCGGGCTGGGATAGATTATTTACGAAAAATGAATACCTTAGTTGATAGCGACTAAGAGGTTCTCTCGGACACAGTTTTCTACCTTTTCGGATCTGAGAGACTATTTACGAAAAGGGCCTTGCTGGAGTTTTCTTTTCCGCTATCTTTTCAAACTCTCTAAACATGAAAAGATGCCAAGTTCTTCCTTTGTCAGACTCGTTAAAAACTGATGACATCAGACTCCGTCGTCATGACGTTACTCGAGTTCCTCCTTCCTAGGGCTCGTTAAATGTACTAGGTTGGATTTGTCCAAAGGACAAACTTACATTGCAAGCATATGTTATCCCCTTCAAGCTTGTTTTCAAAAATAATTGGGCACTCGCCAGAAATGGTGGGGGAAAATAGAACCAAGATTGTAGTTGTATTGGAAGTATGTCGCTCTTGAACATGGCACTTGTTTGCATTCATGTCGGGTTGGGGACATCTCATCTCGTTATCTGCTTCCCTCCATGGGTTTGGGTAATCTCTTTTGACTGCTCATCTGCTCTTTGCCACGTCACCATGACCTCAAATCTCTTGATGTCAAATACTGCCAAATTCAGTGTCGTGCCACCAATATGTTCAAGAGAAGTTTGCCTCTGCAGTTTTCAACCTCCCTCTGATTCTTTGTTGGTTTTGATTCACAAACATCATGTTCCTCTGTCTCGTGTCGATGATGTGGGAAACAATATGGCCCACCTTCAATCAAGGTCACTTCCTGTCGACTCCAACTCACTATCCAGGAAGCTGGTCTAGAGACTCCCTTCAAGTACGTTGGAGCCTGCATGCCTCAACGGCAGGTTCTTTGCATTCGACACAAGGTTTTCATTATTGGCCTTCGATCGAATGATTCTGTGACTGTTCGACGCCAGATCACTGTTCACATTCCGTGGATTGTACCTTTTGTACCTTGAGAGCCATTGTTATTATAGGTGGTTTCTCTCGCGTCTGTTAACAGTTTTCATCATTGGCTGGTAATCAGACAATGTTCTTGCTTGTTCGACTTCAGCTCATATATTCGCATGCTCGAATTTGTACTTTGTTCGGGTCGAGATGGAGCACAAGACCCTGGATTTTGTCTGATGAAATCCAGGCAGCGGGTTCTTTATGGATTATTATGACTTATTACATGACTCTTTTGATTGGATGGCTGCGACCATACCTGAGTCTACTTGTTGATTCTTATTTTGCTGGATGGCTGTGTCCATACCTTAGATCTCGGTTTTTGTACACTTTATTATGGATGGCTGCGCCCATACCACATATCATGTACCAGAGATATCAGTTGTATTTGTACTCGCAGGTCTTCCGACGGTAGTGTTTTCATTTGAACGCATTCTCATAAAGCATTTCACCCCTCTCTCTCTCTCGGACCTCATGCTTTAGGGGGCATCTGTTACACAGCATTTTGTCACCGTCCTTGCAATCCCTCGTCCCGTACATTGGAGGACTATTCCCGTGATCTGTGAACAGTAAAATGTCCTGAAAACACCTTGATGGCATCCTTCTACATAAGGGCAAGAATTCTCCTTGAGAACATTTCCTCATAAAATCACTAAAAACATATGTTTGGGCATTAGCGCGAGCAGCGAGTTCATCACTCGCGCCAACCTGGAAAATTTACACTAAGCCCGCGCCACTTGGCGCTCTGTCCCTGTGTATTGCCCTCGCCAAGCCTATTTGGGAATGTTTTTTAAAAATAAAAAGCGGAACCCTAGATCTCGGTTTTTGTACACTTTATTATGGATGGCTGCGCCAATACCACATATCATGTACCAGACATATCAGTTGTATTTGTACTCGCAGGTCTTCCGACGGCAGTGTTTTCATTTGAACGCATTCTCATAAAGCATTTCACCCCTCCCTCTCTCTCGGACCTCATGCTTTAGGGGACATCTGTTACACAGCATTTTGTCACCGTCCTTGCAATCCCTCGTCCTGTACATTGGAGGACTATTCCCGTGATCTGTGAACAGTAAAATGTCCTGAAAACACCTTGATGGCATCCTTCTACATAAGGGCAAGAATTCTCCTTGAGAACATTTCCTCAGAAAATCACTAAAAACATATGTTTGGGCATTGGCGCGAGCAGCCAGTTCATCACTCGCGCCAACCTGGAAAATTTACACTAAGCCCGTGCCACTTGGCGCTCTGTCCCTGTGTATTGCCCACGCCAAGCCTATTTGGGAATGTTTTTTAAAAATAAAAAGCGGAAGTTTGATTCTAACAACTTCAAAATGAATCATCAAAAAGAGGTTGGGTTGTTTGGCTCCGAATCTCCCTGTTTAGGAAGTGGTTTTCCACCTCTCATGGAACCTTCCTAAGAGATAGGACTCCCGCCCCCCTCCCCGATGATTATAGGGATCCTAACCTCTCCTTCTCCCTTTATAAAAGCATGCCCTCTCTATTTGCAATCTAGCTGAACATTTGGGAAGAAAACTATAGCTGAGCAACTATTGAGAGCAGAGCTAAGAAGAACCCCGTAAGAGAGAGAGCCTTGTCTAAATTCCCGACAAGCTTTGTGAGACACGCTCCGCTGGAAGCCCTGCCGAAGGAAGAACGCGACGTCGGAACTCAGGTTGTAACCTTTCTTTCATTTTTTAATATATGCTTGACTATGTTATTGGTTCCATCGTTGTATTGCTTATTGGTGTAATGCAATTTGATTCAATCTTTTCCGACTGATTGATAGTTACATGTTTGAATTATTACGTCGTATGTCATCGTTTTTCTCTGCATTTGTACAGGTGTCCGGACGTGGTAAGCAAAAGGACTGTGATCTGTCGAGCTAGGAACGGGAAGCAACACTTCTTCTTCGACAACAACAGCGTAGGACTTGAGGTAAGCTATCCATCGTAGCGTTGTCTTTTGTAACTAGGAATCGATATCGTAGCGTGTTTTGTTTGTTGCTAGACCCACTCTAGGGCTAGTGGGATCGCCTATGTCCGCAGAGGAGATTAACCTCCACAACAGTCTTTGTTCCAAAAAGTGTTTAAGACTATCCTGATCAGTTTTTACCTTGAAGTGTCTTCCCATTAGTTAAGGTCACCATTTCTTTAGTGCATGTAGTATTGCCAACATTTCCTTCTCATAAATAGCTTTCTGTAAATACTTTCCTTTGATTGGACGAATTTCAAAAGCAATGAGTCTTCCTCCTCGCATTAAAACAGCACCAATTCCATTTCTTGAGGCATCACATTCCACAATAAAGGCTTTTGTGAAGTCTGGCACAGCTAAGACCAGTGTTAGGCACATTGCCTCTTTAAGATGTTCAAAGGCCTTAGTTGCTTCAGGAGTCCATGAAAATGTATCTTTCTTCAATAATGTTGTTAGAGGTGCTGCTATTCTCCCATAATTCTTAACAAACTTGCGATAATACCATGTTAACCCGAGAAATCCTCGCAACTGCTTTATGGTTGTAGGGACTTTCCATTCCTCAATGGCTTTAATTTTGTTAGGGTCTACCTTAACACCCTCCTAAGATACAATATGACCCAGATATTCCACCTCTTGTAATCCAAAGAAACATTTGGATGTTTTTGCACATAATTGTTTCTCCTCCAATAGCTTGAGCACCCTGTCAACATATTGAACATGATCCTTCCAAGACCTGCTGTAAATTAGTATATCATCAAAAAATACTAGCACAAATTTTCTAATGAAGGGTTTGAAAATGGAATTCATTAACCCTTGAAATGTAGAAGGTGCATTGGTAAGGCCAACAGGCATGATGAAAAGTTCATACTGACCCTCATGAGTGCGAAATGATGTTTTCAGAATATCTTTCGTCTTCATTCTAATTTGATGATATCTTGAACGAAGATCTAACTTGGTAAAATAAATTGCTCCATGTAATTCATCCAATAATTCAACAAAAACGGGAATGGGAAATTTATTTTTAATAGTGAGCTTATTGAGCTCCCTATAATCTGGACACATGCGCCATGATCCATCCTTCTTGTGCACCAATACAACTATAACAGAGAAAGAACTTTGACTAGGTTGAATTATACCAGCCTCTAACATTTCTGCAATCATACATTCAATTTCACTCTTGTGGACATAAGGATATCTGTAAGGCCTGATGTTTGGAGGAACACTTCCTGGAATCAAATGAATAGCATGATCATGATCACGAATAGATAGGAGTCCTTTGGGAGTTTCAAACACCTTGGAATGATTGTCCAAGGCTTTTTGGAGATCTGGACAAATAGATGATTTTGATGTTGGAACTTCTAGTGACCATAATTGTGCAATTACGCCTCGTTGTTCTTTCTTCAGAAGCTTTGTCATGACATTAGAGCTTATTATCTTTCCCGACTTCCCTGTGATACCCCATAATTCGACTTCATTTCCTTTCAAAAAAAAATTACAAAAAAAGTTCTTGAAAATTAAAAGATACTGTCCCCAAAGATTGTAACCATTGTACTCCTAGTACAACATCAACACCTCCCATTGGAATGGAAAGCATTGGACTATTCAATACATATTCCCCCATTGTTAGCTCGATATTATGACATTTTTCAGAGCAATTTATAGTTCCTCCATTTGCAACCATCACTTGACATTCTGGTGCTGGATATAGGAAACAATT
Organism: Pinus albicaulis; assembly: GCA_034641835.2. Taxonomy (NCBI): domain Eukaryota; kingdom Viridiplantae; phylum Streptophyta; class Pinopsida; order Pinales; family Pinaceae; genus Pinus; species Pinus albicaulis. The sequence continues at coordinate 905,522,813 of CM076578.1, read as the reverse complement.
CAATTCCTTGGTTACCTTACAATGAATAAAATTATGGGTACTACTCGAATCAATCAACACTATTACCTTTTTCTTCTTGATATGTGCTTCTATCATGAGAGTTTGAGGAGTGGTAATACCTGCCAACACATTACACGATATGGTCGGACTCATTTCTTCTTCTTCTAGGATTGGTTCCTGGTGTATATCCTCTTCTTTTTAAGTTTCTAGTTCATTTTCTTCCTCCTCTTCACAATCTATGTAAAATAGTTTCTTTTCAACACACTTATGACCTTTACTGTATTTGCTATCACAACTGTAGCAAAGCCCTTTTGCTCTTTTTTCTTCTAATCGTTGTGGTGTCAACCTTGTAGGTTGTGGAAGTCTAGGAGTAGCAACACTTCCATCTTTATAAATGTGAGTGGTAGGCTTCCTTGTCGCCATAATTTTACATTCAATTTTTCTTGCCAACCTGAATGCCTTCTCCAATGAATCAGGTTCCCAAACGCAAACTTCATGTTGGATTTTATCCTTTAAAGTCCCTATGAAGACATCAACCCCATTTTCCTCTGGAATATCAATTACCCTTATATTCAATTTTTGGAAGTCCTCAATGTGCTCCACCACTGAACCCTTTTGTTTGAGATTTATCAATTGGCTAAAGAAGGTGTTGTTCTTTGTATCTTCATATTGTGCTATCATTTCCTCCGTAAAAATTGACCAAGTGACAATTGTTTTACGGGAGCAAAGCCATCGATACCATAAAAATGTATTTTGTTCTAAATGTAAAGTTGCAATGCGTACCTTTTGTGTATTTTTCACATTATTGAGATCAAAATATTGCTCCATCTCGTAGTATCCATGTCATCGTATCCTCGCCATCAAACTTCCTCATATCCATCTTTGGAATATGGTGGTTTTTCCATCCAATATTAGAGTTTATAAAATCACGATTAACATTTATTTTGTTCCCATCATGAGTTTCCTCTACTATCTTTTTCGCCATTAGGAAACATTTCAGATCAACTTTGTCAAAGCAACAGTGTCTACTTTTAGGATCATTTATCATGTTTTCCATGTTGTCTATGTCATCAATCTTAGCTTCATGCCAGCCATCTAGTTTCCATGTCTTCTTCAAACCATCCATCTTACCTTCCATGCCTTTCTTCAAAACTTCCATTTCATTCTTTGCTGCTCTTTGCGAGAGCGAAATTTGGTGCACTTGCTCTTGTAATTTTGATACATCATGTTGCAACTCTTCATCTTCATGAGTCATAGTAGAGCCTTCTGAAGGCTTAATGGGTGTTGAATTATTTTTACGGGGCATTTTTTAGAACCCAATACTGATATCTATTCTACAACATGCCCTTGTAATCAATTCAACTCGATTCTTCAAACAAGACTTATGCAATTCGGAAAAAAATGCACACCTTTTACTTGCTTTTGAGGAGCTCTATATTGAAAATGAATTATCTCTGTAATTAAGAATCTTCAATATTTGAAATTCACTGCTGTAGTAGCCTTCTGAAGTGTCTTCAAATTCCACAGGTCTGATCTGATTTGGATTCTTCAAGACAAAGTTATTTCCAATCTCCCACAATGACCCAATTATGGGACTAGTTCAATAGAGCGACGTTGTACTCTAAGGCCACGTGGACTCACCGTTTCCTCCTTCGCCTCTGTGAATTGATATACAAGAAACTACAAATTCATGCACTTGTACCACTTTATAGACTCCAGACCCGATGCTCGGGGAGAGAGAGCTATGACGATTTTCCCACAACCACCCTGAGATGAAATTCTAGAGCATGAAAAACCCCAACTTCCACGCATCATATCTCCGAAAATATTGTTAACCAAGATCTGAAATGTGTATAGGAAGTTCCAACGGATTTTGGCTTCTCTCTGTAAAAATTCCAGCTTCTGAACCTTTGTATAAAAAATGTTATAGTGCAAATACCACGATGAATTGTTTTAGGTGAAATTTGGGAGCCTAAAACAAACCTAAATTCCACAAATCATATCTCCAAAAATTTTGCAAACCAAGATCTGAAATTTTTACAAGACATTCCTCAGGATTTCTGCTTTGCTCTGTAAAAATTTTAGCTTCTAAAACGTCGTATAAAAATAGTTATAGTGAAAATTCCACAATGACCTATTTGGAGTAGCAAAACCCTAGAATCCAAAGCTTTGATACCAAATGTTATGAAACCAGCTCCAAAAATAGAAGAAAATAGAGATCAACGCTTAGAATCAGCCACTCGAGGGGCTACCCTCCTAATACATTATATAAATGAACAATTTCTTGGATGACAAAAATGAAAAAACCTCCTTCTATATATAGGAGTCCACGAAATCACAATATAACCTAGCCACCTAACATAATTAATGTAAGGGCACAATAATAACAATATTGGGGTTATTGTGGTACAACAATAACAATAAGGGGGTTACACTAACAACAATAAGGGACTATACAAGTAATATAGGGACCTAACAAAATGATCGGATGAACAACCGTTGTTGATGAATGCTGACTATCCTAGATGAGATGCAAACTTAGCGAACTAGGTGAAATGCAACATTTGTTGAGTTCTTCTTGATTAGTTTTTGTAGCATCAAGTGTGTTCTAACCACTGAAATTGGTGGAGAGGCTAGAATACATGAGATCTCCAAACCCATAAATTGTTTCTGAAATTCCACCTAGAGATGGCTTAATTAGATTATTAACCAATTTTAAATATTTCCTAAGTCTAAATTTAGGGAATATGGTTAATTAATCAAAATTAATTAAGTCAAGGTGAGAATAGTCTAGAAACTCACACGAATCGACTTCAAGATGATCCTAGCCATTGATTAAGATTGAATATTGGTCGTTGGAGCTCCAAAAAAGGATTATAAGAAGAAGTCGATGGGCACTTGGAGAAGATACACCAGTTGCAGATACTCAGTGATCTAGGCAGTTCGATTTTCCAGCAGCAGGTGATTCAGCTGTGAGATCGAGCCAGTGATCGAGTAGCAGGTGGTAGAGGGGCAACATAGAGATTTTCCAAAGGAGTTTCGAGTTTCGGAGAAGTCTGAAGAGGAGGCCGAAATTATTCTCCAAGAGGCTACGCAGGGGTTGCGCAGTGCCTCAAGAGGAGAAGTTCGATTTAGCTGAGGAGTGGGTTGTTTCAGGTGGGTCGAACGTTGGGAAAATTCCCGTAGGGCCTCGGACAGACTTCAACAGCCAGACAAAGGGACGTCCGATCTTAAAGGGAGTTTTGGGGTGAGCGCACAAGGGACTCCAGGCAAAATCACAGAGGTTGACGTAAATCATTCCCAAGGTCAATTTCGAGCCCCGCACTAAGCCGAGATTACTCTGAGAGGAGGGTACCTCGTATATTTTGGTCACTATTTCTTTCGAATAGAAATGCCAATAATAGAAATGCCAATTTGGTGTCATTTAATTGTACTCAAAATTTATGTTGCATAATAATAATAAAACCCCATCCGTCGCACCAATTTTCCCAAGATGTCTTTTTCTAGTGGATCTGTCCAAAAATAACGGTGTCCTTTTTATGTGTGTGTGTGTGTGTGTTAGATTTTCTCAGTTTCTAGTGGTATTATTTCCGTAGTTTATTTGTGAAAATCACAATGTGAATTATTTGATATTTACCATAGCAGACAACAAATAAATTGTTAAATAAATTAACAATTAGAAAAAAAATCTCTAGTTGCTATGATAGATGAAATTTTCACATGGTATTAGAGCGTGAGTGATCAATCGGGAAGCTCAGAATCGGAGGTGAGAATTTCACTGTTTAGTGGGAGCAACAGACCAAAATTCTCAGAGGCAGCATTGTACCCAGATAAACAGTTCAAATTGCTGGGCAAGAGTTCGATTTTCAGTTGCAGGGTTGCAGAAAAGTTGATTTGCCCAGGATAGTGATTCCAACAAGAAGAGAGAGCGTGCACCAACTCATATTTTCGTCGTGCAAATTTATGGTTGGACACGTAGGTTTTATAAAGAACAAAATCAACAACGGTGAAAGAGGAATAGCACACAAATTGTCTTTTCTATAACCATGGATAGAATTGACATTCAGAGGCTTCAAATTTGTCCTCCAACTTTGAAGACGAATTTGTTCGTTTGTCAAGATCAAACTCTTTCACAGGTGTCCAAGTATATGGACAGTGGACCATCAGCTCATATGACAGGGGCTAGAGAATATTTCTCTAGCTACAAGGAGGAGCAGATGGACTTACAGATTACAATGGGAAACAAAACGAAGTGTACTCCAATAGGGAGAGGTACCATCGATTTTTAGAGGGAGTCAGGAGCAAGCACCAGTGCTACAGATGTATTGCATGTGCCAGGATTGGGTATGAACCTAATTTCAGTATCCCAGCTACAGGACAAGGGATATGATATCCACTTTATAGGGAAGAAATTGTTTGTCAAACACTCAAGCTGGAAGAGGGTAAGACAAATTAGAGATCGAAGCAACAGATTGTACAGGTTGCAGCTCGACTCTCCAATGGCACTAATAGGCAACGACAGTAGCAATGGGAAGGAGATGAATGAGTTATGGCATAGGAGAATGGGACATCTACACCATGGAGGACTCAAGATGCTTAGGGAAATCATAACAGGGGTTCCAAAACTTGGCACAGAACACGATGATGTGTGCAGAGGATGCGTACTTGGGAAGTATGCTGAGGCAGCCTTCTCAAGAAGTGATAGTAGAGCAGATGGCGTGTTAGGACTTATACATTCAGATGTCCACCAGAGCTCTCAATGGTGTCGAATGCTTCGTCACCTTTATTGATGACCATTCCAAGAAAACCTGGATCTACTTCTTGAAGACCAAAGATGAAGTCTTTGATCATTTCAGGGAGTTTAAGGCCCTTGTGGAGAATGCGAGAGGGAAGAAGATCAAGCTGCTTCACTCAGATAATGGTGGAGAGTATATTGATAAAAACTTCACTGTTTTTTGTGCAAAGGAAGGCATCATAAGACAATGGACAGCTCCATATAATCCACAACAAAATGGGGTACGGAGCTGAAAAACAGAACCATAGTTAGGGCTGCAAAAGCAATGTTATATGACCAGGATTTGTCCAGGTTTCTATGGGCAGAGGCATGTAACACAGCAGTGTATGTCCAAAACAGGACTTCTCATAGAGCATTGGGGAAGAAAACACCAGAAGGATCCTTCACGGGGAAGAAGCCATAAGTTATTCACTTTAGGATCTTTGGCAGTGTTGCTTATTGCCACGTGCCAGATGAAAAGTGCACCAAATTGGATCAAACTGTAGAGAAGGGGTTTCTTGTTGGTTATAGTGAAACCTCCAAGTCATATAGGATCTACATTCCACGCAATAGGAAGATTATAGTGAGACGGGATATAAATTTCACGGAAGATCGAGCTTTCAAGAGATCTTGTGAGATGCCTGCAAGAAATCAGAATCAGTCAACTGAAGCTCCATTGGTCCAACCACAGGGGCAGCCAATGGAACCACCAGTGAAACATGTTACCCACCACCTGTGGATAGTGTATATAGGAGAAACTTTTCTCCCAGATGGTCCCAAGCCAGTAGCCCCTTGCAGCTACCAGGTAGCTCAATGTGCCATTTTCTCTGCCACCTGAACCAACCATGTGGTCCCTCAACCACTTGTCATGAATATAACTTAGAAGGTGGGCCTCCCAACCCCAAAGGTATGGCTTTTAATTGGTATAGTTGAGTAATTTTCCTTACCTTTCATGGGCCCTTTTGGGCATGGATTGGTGGGGGGATTCGGCAGAAAGAGTGGGTTAGGTTTGTATTCTTGTCTCCACTGCTCGATTTTGTGGTTACCCTTGTATCCTAGTCTTGTGGGATCTCCTTTACTGACCATTTGGCTTTAGGGTTGGCACTATATGGGAAATCTTGATTTTGGTTGCATAGTCCTGCTTCCCAATACCACCTACATTGCTACCCTTCCACTCATTTTAGCCTTGATGTCGCTCAGATTGTACAGGCACCGCGACAACGACTCGAGGCGGGGGTTGTCACTCTGATCCCTGCCCAATTCATTCTAGTTGTCTCCCAATAGTAGGCTATGGGGGATAGTCCCTATGAAAATAAGGTGATGGAAAACAAATTGAGAACCAACTTGTCCGGAAGACACAGTTGAGTGGCCTAGCTACTTGGTAAAATTTAGCAAGATGAAGTATTATAATTGAGAACAATGCCTTATGGAGTCAAAATTTCTTGCTTGTTACAATTTTAAGCCAAGTAACCGGATGGACAATCGTTGCTTAGATGATTAACTAACCTATATGAAATGCAAGTCCTAAGATCTAAGTGAAATGGAAGGATCTTGGTTGTTTTTAAGTTATATGCCTAATCTAAATGGAACATTTCTCTAACTGTTTTGAGACCAGACTTAAGAGTAGTTTGTGGGATGGAAGCCAACGGGAAGCAAGCAGAGGCTTGATTAACGATACCTCCCCCTGTGTTCCAACCACCAGTGCCTCCGGCGCTCCAAAGGCTGTGGCTCTGACCACTGCAAAGTCATTGTTTTAACCACTATAAAGGGTTAAATCCCTCAAGCTAAACAAGAAAGGGTTGTCCTAGGAGTTTATCAACCAAGCTTATACTTGGAGGTAAGTTATTAGGTGCAAAACTAGTCCTAGAATGCCTATGCAAAGATGATGAGTGAAATTCTTAGTTTGAGATTAGCTTAACGTTCAAGTACTTTAAGTTATGATGAATCCTTAACAGCAAGTTTACTTATTGTTGAAATTTTGTGTATAGAGGGTAGCATCAGATGTGCTCTAGCTCCCAAAATTTGTGGAGGGACTAGAGTACACCTGATCTACAAGACCCAGAAAGGGATTTGGGAAATTTCATCTGGTTTGGGAGATATTTAATTAATTAATTATTTTAATGTATTTCCTAAGTCTAAACTTAGGAAAATTAAATAATTAAAGTTAATTAAATTAAACATGTGATGAAATTGCCTTAAGTCACATGGATCAAGCTTTCTTTTAATCTTAGCCATTGATTCAAGATCTGATCATGGTCGTTGGTTTCCCAACGAGAAAAGTATAAAGGAAAGGCTCGGGGTCATTTGTAAAGAGACACACAGAGGCAAAGTACTGAAGCTAAGCTGAGATTCTAGGGCAAGGTATGCTAAGAATTCTCAGAAATGTTTCAACCAACGTTGCATGAAGCGGGGATGTTTTTTGGAAGCGGGGATGCAGAAGCGTCATTTCCAAAAAATCTAGGAAGCGAAGCGTCTCGGAAGCATCCACTATATATATATTTTTTTATTTTTATTTTTTTGCATTTATATTAAAAAAATATTCAAAATACCAAATTAATTGTAGAAGATATGGAAGCATGCATATTTGTACATAAATCAAGATAGATATGACATCCATTGTACATTAATGATTAATTATTTGAGCATCAACCATTTAGATGCATCAACCATCTATAATCTAGATTCTTCTCCTCTTGTCTAGCCTTTGCCTCTACCTCGATTATCTAGGGACATTAGTCAAAATTTCCCAATTTTGATCAAACCCTAATGCAAGCCTTAAAATATGGTAGAAAGAACTTAACATGCTTGATCGATTATTTTGACTTGATTGAAATGTAATTTTTTGCTAACGACATGACAAAGAAGTTCAACAATTAACACCACCAACACTAGGGTACATATAGGGCTTGGTGCTCTTGATTAAATGCTAATCACATACCCTCATACATGATATAATCTAATGACATGCCACCATACCACTGATCCTGAATTCCTGAAAATTGTTAAGTCTACTGAATTTTGAATAGGATATGAAATTCTATTTTCTCCATATGAAGTCCGATTAGGCTGGAACCACTCTCAAACATCCTGAGTCATTTCATGATAATGTTAAAAATTTAAGTAAAAGGATGAAAATGAAAAATAAATGAGAATGTCACTTTTACTTCAAGAATTTAACATTTCCATGAGGGAGCATCTAAGAAATATCAAGGGAGGTAAAAGAGAGCTTATATTTTTTTCATCCTATCCCTAACTCAGCACTAACTCACCTACTAACCCAACCAAAGACAAAAATTAAAAAAATTAAAAAAATCAAAAAAATCGCTTTTCTGACCTACATTAGTCGGATCCATACGGCGCTGTACGAAACCGCTGGCCATCCGTACAGGAATCGCGGCTCTTCCATATGGCGATCCATTGTACGATCTGTGGATCTGCTGTACGGAAACGCGGATCCGGACGTACGGATCCGGATTTCCAAGAATCGTAATTTTTTTTGCGAACCGCGTTTCCGAAATTCGGATCCGCGGTTCGGGGTGCGGATCCGAATGGGACGTGTTTCGGGGCTTGGAGCCAGGGGGGGGGGACATTTCCTGCAACATTGGTTTCAACTGCAGAGAGGGGAGTTTAGACAAAGGGGATGATCTGATCCCAGTGTCTAGATTCAGCAAGAGACAGATAGCAGCTTCAGAAAAAGGCAGCACAGAGAAACAGGGGCTTTAGCAACAAGAGGGCAGTCGTTGTGCAGTGCAGGGACAGCTTCAGCTACGCAGGTGTTGCGCAGTCACTCCCAGGGCAACATAAGGCAGCTGGAAACCCTCAGAGGTTACGCAAAGACCCTTAGGGGCAGTGTAGGGATTGCGTCACCCAGTCTGGGGTAACGCAGCCCTTTCCAGGCCAGCGCTGAGGGACACAAGGGCTGCAGAGGCTGACGTGGGGGCATCAGGGGCAGCGCTAGGGTTTCTAGGGCCTAATTTTGGCTGAGTCCTGTAAATCTCATTTGAGGGTGTGGATCAGTTAATATTTTGGCTTCAGAAAAGCCGGTGAGTTGTAGATCTATATTTTCTTTGTCGAGTTTTCCAAATCTAGAACCCAGATTTGTTGTATTCAGAAAACTCTTAATAATAAAACCCTCCAGCAGCCAGCAAACCAATTTTCCCGCATTGGGTTTTTCCAGGGACTATTTGTCCAGAAAATCACTGTCACTTTGTCTATGTGTGCATGTACTTTTTCTAGATCTGAATTGGTGAAGGTTTGTTATGTGTTATGCTTCGATATTAATCTGAATTATTCAGTTAATAACTTAATTAAGAAGGAGGAGCATAACTAGATCTAATAGTAGATTTCTGCATAATAGTAACATTCAGAAATTTTCACACGGTATCAAAGCAATTGCAGATCTAGGAGGGTCACCAGCAAAAGACTGAAGGATCTTGCTGTAGAAAGCAGCAGGAAGTGTAATAGCAACAGCAGAAGGGAAAATCTGAAGGGACAACGTAGTTTTCAGAGAAGCAGAGTTACGCAGAGGGCAGGGTGACACAGTCTAACGCTATCTCCGAGTAGGCCCATGCACTTACTGCGCAGAGACAGCGCTGGGATTGTCTTAAGCCAGCCAGTGTGACGCAAATCTAAATCTGTCAGATCCAGAAGAGCCTGAAGCAGAGCTGCAAAAATTTAGAAGGTGCTGGTGGGGTTAAATTTCTGAAGTTTTCATAATTTTAGTCTAAGCACTAGTGACAAAGAGCGGGAGGAGATCAGCTTCTCAAAGAGTTTCTAGCCAAAGAAACTTGCAGATTGATCAGAGGATCAAAGAAAGCTGAATCATTGTTGATTTGGCAGATTTCCAAGAAGGGAAATCAGTTGTCAGAGGGAGCAGATGGTGCTTGTTTTGCCAAGGACCTTAGATCCAGATCTCTAGCACAGATTGGATGGCCTATCCAAATTTTCAGTTTGGAAGGCTAGGATCCTGATAGTCCTAGAGGCATATCATCTAAGAGACCATGTAGAACAAGTTCTGACCATACTGACCGATGCCAATCTCCTAAGGAAGCATAATGAAGCTGCTGGACAGGCCAAGCGGCTGATCATGGATGGAATTAAGGACCATATTCTCCCACATATAGTTGAAAAGAAGACAGCTAATAAGATGTGGAAGGCCTTAACATCCCTATATGAGGCAAAATCCGTCCAAAGGAAGATGTTATTGGAGACTTACATGTGGTCATTCATGATGACAAAGGGAGAAGACATGGAACATTTCCTCTTCAGATTACAGTCAATCAGAGATCGGTTGACTGCAACGGGTGCTAAGGTGGAAGATGATTTGATGGTCAGGAATGCTCTCAATGCAGTCACAGATGAGTGGAAAAACTTTGTCGAAAGTATCTTGGGCAGAGCGGACCTCCCAGATTGGGACAACTTGTGGGCAATTCTGCGTCAAGAAGAACTCCGCAGAATCACCAAGAAGCAGTACAACTCTGGATTGACCAACGTGAAAAAGGAAGATGAAGAAGATGCAGCCTTCGCATCAAAGATGCAATAGGGAAAGAAGAAGAAGGATCTATCTAAGATCAAGTGCTTCTAGTGTGGTGAATTAGGACATTTCACTAGTAATTGTCCTTCGAAGAAAACGGACAAGGAAGCTTCTTCTTCCAAGGTTGTTGTGGCAGATGATGGGTCAAAAGATGATGCAACCATGAGCGCTCATGAACCACAAAAGTGGGGCGACATGGATCTGTAGAGGAGCTACATAATGAGGGTGAGATCCTTGAGCAGCTCATCTCCTGGATCACATCTAAGCTATGGGAGCCTTAAGACAGTAGCAGTACAAGTGGAGGGTGCATAGATCACGGATGAAGCAGAGGCAGATCTGAAGGCTGGAAGGAGCAGCGCAGTGCAAATGCAACAGCGTAGAGGCAGCAGCATCGTAGGGGTTGATGTGACTTCAGCAGCGCAAAGAAAAGTTGCTAACGCAGAGCAGAGCTGCAGCAGCGTGGAGGCTTCAGGAGGACAGTGCAGCGCAGTAACAGCGTGAAAGATTTCAGCACAAGGGGTTGATGTGACTTCAGCAATGCAGAGGGAGTCTGCTTATGCAATGCAGAGTTGTTGATGTGCATCATCCTCCAGATGATAGCACATATCAGTAGCCTATGGAGCTTCAGTGATGAGGATGCAGCCCAACTGACTTGTTTGTCAAAGATTGGGCAGGGGATTCAGTGATTTCTCTCAACAACTGAAGTTGCAGTGCAGCAGTTAGCAGTGGCAGTGCTATGGGCAGCACGAATGCAGCGAATTGAGAGGGAGTTGCAGTACAGATGTGGCAGTGGCAGTGACAGCGTCATGGGCAGCAGTACAGAATGGCAGCAGCAGTGCAGAGTTGAGTGGCAGCAGGCCAAGCATCAACATCACAGAAACCAGTGCCCAAAATCTTGTAATGCATGGTGTGATGTATTGCTAGAGCACACTTCGTGCTAAGAGGGAGTGTTGTGATTTTGTGTATTGGGGGTAGCATCGTATGTGCTCTAGCTCCCAAAATTTGTGGAGGGACTAGATTACACTTGATTACAAGACCCATAAAGGGATTAGGGAAATTTCATCTGGTTTGGGAGATATTTAATTAATTAATTATTTTAATGTATTTCCTACGTCTAAACTTAGGAAAATTAAATAATTAAAGTTAATTAAATTAAACATGTGATGAAATTGTCTTAGGTCACACGGACCAAGCTTTCTTTTAATCTTAGCTATTGATTCAAAATCTGATCATGGTCGTTGGTTTCCCAACGAGAAAAGTTTAAAGGAAAGGCTTGGGGTCATTTGTAAAGACACAGAGAGGTAGAGCACTGAAGCTAAACTGAGATTCTAGAGAAGGGTTTGCTAAGAATTCTCAGAAGTGTTTCAGCTGCAGAGAGGGGAGTTTAGACAAAGGGGATGATCTAATCCCAGTGTCTAGAATCAACAAGAGACAGAGAGCAGCTTCAGAAAGGCAACGCAGAGAAGCAGGGGCTTCAGTAGCTGCGCAGTGCAGGGACAGCTTCAGCTACACAGGTGTTGCGCAGTCACTCCCAGGGCAGCGTAAGGCAACTGGAAACCCTCAGAGGTTACGCAGAGACCCTCAGGGGCAGCGTAGGGACTGCGTCACCCAATCTGGGGTAATGCAACCCTTTCCAGGCCAGCGATGAGGGAGGCAGGGGCTGCAGAGGCTGACGCAGGGGCTTCAAGGGCAGCGCTCAAGTTTCTAGGGCCTAATTTTGGCTGAGTCTTGTAAATCCCATTTGAGGGTGTGGATCAGTTAATATTTTGGCTTCAGAACAGTCGGTGAGTTGTAGATCTATATTTTCCAATGTTCCACCGAGTTTTCGGGACGGGGAATCGTGGGAGCGGGGATACGCACAAGGGAGACGAGAAACCCGAAAATTTAGGGAAATTTCAAGGAAACGGGGGGACGTCAGAGCCATAAAAATTATAAAATTATTAAAAATTTAATATAGAAAAATAAAAAAATAAAATCCAAACAATATTTTAATAACTAAATTAGTAGATAGTAAATCTTTTAAATTATGAAATGCACATCTAAATATGATCATCATTTCGTATTAGACTATTGGGAAGTAAAATTATCATTTGACATTTTTGCAATCATCAATGTAAATCTAAAAATAAATTACTAAATTGAATCTATCATTTGACATTATGCAATCTTCCATCTAAAGTCATCATTTGGCAATGGGCATTATATTATGCAAGCTACATCTAAATTAAATTCATCATTTGACAATTGAAACAAAGCAATGCACATCAAAAATTAAATTCATCATGTGACAATGACATTTGAATTCTAAAACAACCATAGAACACTAAACTAAAAATAAACATAGAAAGCAATGAAATACAAAAATTGTTTTTTTAATTGTTATTAGCGAAAAAATTCGGGGGATGGGTCCCTCTTGCATCCCCCTTGCATCCCCTCATCCCCCCCACAAGAGAGACGCATTTCGTCACCAGAAAAACGCCCCACCTAGAGTTTCCCCAAGTTTTCCAAAAAAGGGGATGTGGGGAAAGTTTCCCCAAGAGTTTCCCCATCTCGAAAGCGTGGGGGAGCGGGGAAGCGCGTCCCCCACCCTGGGGGACGCGTCCCCGTGGAACACTGATATTTTCTCTGTCGGGTTTTCTAGATTTGGAACCCAGATTTGTTGTATTCAGAAAACTCTTAATAATAAAACCCTCCAGCAAACAGTAGGCCGGTTTTCCCGCATTGGGTTTTTCCCGGTACTATTTGTCCAGAAAATCACTGTGTCACTTTGTCTATGTGTGCATGTACTTTTTCTAGATTTGAATTGGTGAAAGTCTTTTATGTGTTATGCTTTGATATTAATCTCAATTATTCAATTAATAACTTCATTAAGGAAGAGGAGCATAACCAAATCTAACAGTAGATTTCTGCATAATAGTAACATTCATAATTTTTCACACTTATCAATGGGTTTTATGCAATCTCACAACCAAGAAAGTGTCAATTAACTTAGTGCCAACAATAAATCAATCCACAAGATCCTCAATCAGCGATAACAATTGAAGGAAATTATAGCACGTATACACTTATCAATTAGCCAATGATTACCAACACAAAATGCCAATCACGATTACTCAAGATACTTCGGTGACGATTTTAACGCTATAATGCCAATTAACTTTCAAATGCTCAATGTAACTTAATTCATCAACAAGATTAGAACTTAGATGTTTGAGTGTTCTAAGTGCCAAGTTAACAAATTCTCAAATTCAACTCAAGACCAGCAATTGTTAGAGCTTAACAACATAAACCACTATGAACCCAATAAATCATGAAAGAGCTTTTTATGATGAATTTAGGACAGCAGTAAGTATATTACCTCAAAAACAAGTTGAGTGCCAAACACATCAATCATAAGATGACCAGAGAGTAGCATAGTGACTTGCCAATGTAAATTTGTGAAATTTAGCCCACTTAGGATGAGTTACTAATTGTTATATCAGATCTGAAACAATTATTGCAGCAGTAAGTAAAGTGAACAATTAGTGAACTATTGATGCTACAACAAGTGCCAAATTATGCCCAAAACTTAGAATAAGTTTGCCAAACTGAAAATTTTGACTTTTGAGCCCTTTTATATATGTTATTCAGAACATATCAGATCTGATTATTCATTTATGCAGAGATATTTCAGCAAGCTCAAAACTAGATCTAGGCTAGATGATTAATGCCCAAGTGGCCAAAAATCCGGAAAAATTTATCATGCAAATTTTGAGGTATTGTGACCAATTAGATGAGTTTTTGGGGCCTTTAATTCACTACTACAAATCAGATACTGCAGTTGTAACAAAACAGTAAAAAAAAGGTCAAGCAGACTCCGAGGGTATGGTATGGTCGGATTAACCGCTACTTGCAGCAGATGGGATTCGTCAAGAGTGACACGGATCCCAACCTTTATTATTTGATGGTAGAGGGTGAGCCACTCATCCTAGTATTGTATGTGGATGATCTCTTCTTGACAAAATCATCAAGGCTCATAGAGAACTGCAAAAGGAACCTGGCAGTAGAGTTTGATATGAAGGATTTGGGGTTGATGCACTATTTGCTAGGGTTGGAAGTGTGTCTGAAAAACGAGATCTTCCTTGGGCAAGGAAGATATGCTACATATATTCGAAAGAGGTTCAGAATGCAGGATTGTAGACCCATGTCTATGCCCATGATCACCAACTGAAAGAAAATAGATACATCAGATGACAAGGATGTCGACCCCACCTTGTATAGACAACTTATCGGTTCTCTCATGTATCTGGTCAACACTAGGCCAACTTTTTGCTTCGCAGTCAATACCCTCAGTCAATTTATGGTACAACCGAAAAGGGTACATTGGGCAACAGCGAGGCATATTTTGAGGTATGTGCGCAACACAGTCGAGTATGGGTTGAGATATACCCAAGGGGATGACATCATACTATGTGGATTCACAGATGCAGATTGTGCAGGCAGGTTCAGTGGACACAAAAAGTACCTGTGGGTACTGCTTCAGTGTTGGATCAGGGATAGTTTCCTGGTGTAGCAAGAAGCAGAAGTCTATAGCACTAAGCTCTACAAAAGCAGAGTATATGGCAGCAAGCACCACTACATGCGAAGCTATATGGCTTCGAAAGCTGCTAGTAAGCTTGTTCAGGAAAAGGATGGAGGTGACCAGTGTCTGTTGACCATTGGAATGGCAGCAAGCACAACTACGTGTGAAGCTATATGGCTTCGAAAGTTGCTAGTAAGCTTGTTCAAGAAAAGGATGGAGGTGACCAGTGTCTGTTGACCACTGGAATGGCACCTGATTATTATGTGAAGACTCCATGCCCAAAGATGAACAAGAGGACACTTGTACCATCAAATATCATCAATTCAACAAAGTTTTAAACTCTACTTCTACTTCTCCTCATCTTTCTTTTGTACCCAGATTACATGCCTTACGGGGAATTGTAATAAGTGATGCTAGTAATGATGAGTTTTGAGTCAGTATTGAATCTATAACAGGCCTAGGTAGCATGAGACCTTGCCAACAAGTGACTATTACTCTAGGAGGTTGTTTCACCTAGTTAATTATCATCTCCCTATCAGGACTTAATAATTAATTGAGTGTTGTCCTCCAATTTTACCCCAAAGCCGGAGTACAGCTTGATGGTGAGGCCTTGAGTGAGTCCTAGTGTCTAGAGTCAATGTATATTACCATACTAGATCACAGAAAAAAAAACTGTGGAATTTGATTAGATCTAGGTAGTCATTTTTTAATTTTTTAGATTTCCTGCAGGTCGAAAATTGCAATAAAAATTGTAATTGAATTATAATAAATGTTGTCTAGAGAAGTTGTATGGGGTATGAATAATCAAAATTACACCTCTCACCCTCAACTTTCTACTATAACACACTTTGAGGGGTTAAAAATGTGTTTTGAACCCTCAAAACCCACTTTTCCCAAGTGTAGTGGGAAATTTGGCAATTAATTAAACCATAAATTAAATAAATAGAGAAAAATAAATATCCACACATGCTAAATATTGTGGAAATGAGGTGGAAAATTATGGAGGAGCTAAAGTGAAGTCCCAAGGTGATGTGGACTCCCAAAATCAAGGAAAGGACATGTGCTCAAATAAAATTGAATTTCTAGCATTAAATAAGAGTTGCTTACTTGAAAATTCGAATTTGTGAAGTTAATGCACATTTGGGAGGATTTGGAAGAATATTTGGTGGAGATTTTTGTGGGAAATTGTCTCCACATAGGTTACAACCCATATACACTTGTCATTCCATCATAAAATTCGAATTTGGCACATAAGGGAAAAAAATGATATTCACTTGCCAGAATTCGATTTTTACACTTGGCATTGGAGCTTCACTTATCAAATTCGAATTTGCCTTGTGATCTCCCTCTCACCACTTGGCATTTTGTTCGTCATTGGGATTCACTCACATTCTCTTATATAAGTGAGCCTTGGGCTCTCATTTGTAATATGGTTTAATAGCTATTGTGGTTGCGAAAACGCTGTAACTTTGTACACTTTTAAAGAATATCAATAAAAAGACTTTGGGGGTCCATTCATGGGTGTTTTTCCTTTGGAGCATGGTGCATTGTGAGCTATTGGTATAATATTTTCTATGCTTTGAGTTATTTCATTTTCCATGTCTTTTTGTGAACTTGCTAGTGCACAGCTATCTTGCATTAACATTTGATTTAAAAGTACGCTCTACAGGTTGAAAGTTCCAGTTTATTTTCAAATAAATTTTTTAAAGTTTCAATTCATTTTTTGTTATCTAAATCTACATGGACTAATGTGTGACTTGAGTATTGTAGAAGAATTCTTTTTTGATCACGCGTAAGAGGAAGTCGTTGGGAGACCAACCTACTCTTGAAGCACCTTCAAAGGAACTCTCATTTGTTATTTGGATTTTCATAATTTATCTTACGAAAAAATGTATTGCAAGGATTCGTTTGAACATAGTTTGTATGTATGCAATCATTTAAAAATATTTTACTTTTCATTATGCTTCATTGGATCATATTTTGCTATTTAAAAAGCTTAACGATGGCAAGACAAAGAGGAGAGTTTACTCATCCTCTTTGGCTTAGCCCTTTGTAGATTATTCTGCAATATTTTGTGATTTTATTGGTCTAACAATTTGTTGGTTTTTTATAGCTTTCTTTTTCTAACTTGTTTTCTTGTAGCAACTTGTGGGATTCACCTTCAAGAAACTACTAACAAATTGTTGCAGAACCTTTGAGCTCTAATGTCAAACGAGAAGAACTCTCTCTTTTTCCTTTGGTCGTGCATTTAAGGAGCTTCCTTAAGGAAGGTCAAGTTCTTTTTGTGGCTTCTTCTCTCTCTCTTGGCCGTGAGTATTGAGGAGACTTAGTCTCTCTTCTTCACTTGTAAAAATCTGATTTCTATTGAGTCTTTATATTGTAGAAATTTATCATCAAAGATAAGTATAAGACTTGAAGTTTTATTTGTAGAGGTTTTTCTTGAGCTTGTAGGAGGCTTCATAGTCTTTTACATCTAACAACCAATCAAATTTCTAATTTTGGAAGCATGGGTTTTACCCATTGGCATCCCAATCTCTCCATTTTTTGGAGAGGACTTGTGGTGTGATTTGTTTACCTCCTTAAATTGCATAAATCTCATTTAATTGGTCAATTAACGCAACCATGCATTTCATTTCACTAGCTATTCACTTTGATTTGCTACAAGTTTTAAGAGCATTTACTTTCATAGCAAATTCAGATTTTTTATATGCAAGCATCATTACTTGAGTTTATTTAGCTTGAAATCATACTTCAAATTTGTGTATGCTTCACCATTGAGCACACTCTACGATATTAAGTTTGATGCATCAAATAAAGCTACATTTTATTTCATGACAAGAAAACATATTTCAAGTTGAAGTTAAATTTTCATTTTCATGTTAATTTACTTTTACATATTACATGCCCCAAGCATCACTAAAATTTACCTCAACTTAAGTTGGTTGAATAGACATTTTAGGGACCCTCTAATTCTATGGACTCCTCACTGTAAGATCCAAACCTTTGGGCGAGGGTGAGGTCTAAGGATTAGAATTCAATTGTAACCTTGTTTTAGAACTAATTAATAAAATAAACCAAGAGTATCCTTCATCACATTTGTCTTACTTGCAAGTTCCAAATTTTTGCTTTCTTGATGGTTTAGAGTCTCACATGCAACATCATTTCCTAATTTGAAGAAGCATTTCCTTTCATGCAAGTATTGTAATCTCTTTTGCCACAAGTTTAGTTTAATTTTCTTGTACTTGGAACATTATCTACTTTAGCAAGCTCCATTTCATCTTTAATGATCATCATGTTCATGAATGGTTGATGAGTCTCATTCCCTTTTCGAGTACTCTTATTTCATGTTGCAAGGCTAATTACATGTTGGTTTAACCTTCAAGTCATTTTATCATCTTGTTTATATTTAGATCACTAATTGTAAGTATTTTAGCAGGATATCTTCACATGCTTTGATTCATCAATTTGTTTATTTCAAAAGCATTTGTAGGTGAAATCTTGTGCTAACAGTTTCTTGTTTCATTTTTAAGATTACTTTTGTTTTTCATTTCATTTAAGAAAATTTCATTTTAGAGCAATACTTTGAAGGCACTAGTCTTTCATATGTTTCGTGCTTACCTTATGTATTGATGGTTATTGCTCATGTCACTTTTTCTTATAATTCTTAAGAAGTAATCTATTTAACTTCAACAATTCTCCTAGAACCTCACATCTTTAACTTAGTTTTCCTTTAGAGACCACCCCCTTAGCTAACCTAGTATATAGCTTAAACGAAGAAAGTCGAGAATAGGTAACATCCCCTTCTCTTAGTTCTTTGCCACCAACCACACCTTATGGGATTAAAGGCTTTTCTCACTAACTAGTAGGTAGGTGTAAGCGGCAAGGTCAACAGTGTCTACTGTGATAATCAGAGTTGCATTAAAATCTCTGAGAATCCAGTGTTTCGTGACAAATCGAAACATATAGATATCCAATGCCATTTCATCAGAGATTGTTTACAACATGGAGCGGTCCAGCTACAATATGTTCCCACATAAGAGAAGGTTGCAGATATACTCACGAAAGCTCTAGGGAGAGCTAAGTTTGTCTATTTCAGAGAACATATGCATATGGTGGAGAACCCATTTCAATAGCAGGGACAGATTATTTTGGATGTTTCTCAGTTGCAGTAGTTGCAGTTGCAACAGCAACTGATGAGAGGGAGATGCAGTGCAGAAGCAGTGTCAGCAACAACACAGATACAACATCAGAGTTACGCAGTTCCTAGTGGGTAGTATGGCAAGACATCAGCAGCGTGACAGGAGATGATCCAAAGACAGAGTGTTGTGGCAAGGTGTGCAGCACTAGAACACAGTCTTCGCTAAGAGAGAATGTTAGTTTTTGTAGCATCAGATGTGTTCTAACCATGAAACTTGGTCGAGAGGCTAGAATACATGAGATCTCCAAAACCCAGAAATCGTTTCTGGAAATTCCACCTAGAGATGGCTTAATTAGATTATTAGCCAATTTTTAAATATTTCTTAAGTCTAAACTTAGGGAATATGGTTAATTAATCAGAATTAATTAAGTCAAGGGTGAGAATTCTCTAGAAACTCACATGGATCGACAAGGAATTAATTTGGGCCCTTGATTAAGTTCTATTCTTGGTCGTTGGTGCTCCAACAAAGAATTATAAGAAGTCGATGGGCACTTGGAGAACACACCAGTTGCAGATACTCAGTGATCTAGACAGTTTGATTTCCCAGTAGCAGATGATTTAGTAGTGAGATGGAACCAGAGATCGAGTAGCAGGTGGCAGAGAGGCAACATAGAGATTTCTGAAAGAGTTTCCAATTTCGTAGGAGTCAGAAGAGGAGGTCATAATTATCCTCCAGGAGGCTACACAGGGGTTGTGCAGTGCCTCAAGAAGGGTAGTTCGATTTAGTTGCGGAGTGGGTTGTGTCAGGTATCGGAGGCTGGGAAAATTCCCAGAGGGCCTGAACAGAGACTTCCAGCAACAGAGACAGGCAAGACGTCTAATTCAGAGGGACTTCCGAGATGACAATACAAGGGATTGTGCAAGGCCAGCGAAGAGGTTGACACAGATCATTTTGGGGGTCAGTTTCTAAGCCCAGACTGAGCCAAGATTACTTGGAGAGGAGGGTAAAATTCCCTCAAATATTTTGGCGAGTATTTCTCTCAAATAGTTCGTGAATTTGGCGTCATTTTATTGTACTAAAAAATTTTGTTGCATAATAATAATAAACCCTCATCTGTTGCACCGGTTTTCCCAAGTTGGGTTTTCCGGGGATGATTGTCCAAAAATAACTGTGTTAATTTATGTGTGTGGGTGCTAGAATATTCTCAGTTTCCAGCGCTATTTCCGCAATTTATTTGTGAAAATCACAGTGTGAATTATTTGATATTTGTTGTAGCAAACTGCAAATAAATTGTTAAATAAATTAACAATTACGAGAATAATTTCCTGTTGTTGTGATGAAATTTTCACACTTTAGGCAAGATAGCTTAATGTTCCTTTAAGTACTTAATTATGATTGATCTTTAGTTATGGAAATAAGTACTTAATAATGGTAAATAAGAGACAATCTCAACCACAAGAATTATGTGCCAATTTTACAAATGCCAACAAGATACAAGAGATAACCAAGATGTATTCAACAAGATAGATGTTCTTGAGTCTTCACAATGATTTACCAATATAGAATAGTCATTCACAATAGATATCCACATTAGACATTGTTGGAAAACCAGAAAGGCAGAAAGATTTTCTTTATGTTGAAATATATTTGTGATGTTCTTATCTTCTTATTAACTTTCTTGTGTTCTTCTTTTATCTTAGTTCTTCAAGCAATTACCAAAACCATATTATGAAGATCAAGGACACCAGATACAGGCGGATAGTGTAATATTCCCAATTAGCAATAGCTAATTGGAAATATTAATTTTGATCAATTTTGCCTTCTATAGTAAAAATATAAATAAAAGTGAGTAACAGGGGGATATAACTCACTTTAGAATAAAGTGCACTCCCTAAAGGTTACCTAGGAGCATCAACGTTGTGACTTAAGTGGGCCAAGGGGGGCCAAGTGACCACGTGAAAGGGGGACCCACATGGACTGCGTGAGCATGGCTAGTGCAGTTGAGTTGGCAACGTGGGCCAAATGGAGGCAACGTAGGAGATGGTGGGGCCTAGGGTTGAGAGAGGCCATCGTTATAAAAAGGAGGAGAGCCTCCTCATTTCCTCATTCGAGTTTATGCATATTGAGCTGGTCACTTCGACTTAAAGCACGCTGGCCGTTTAGCTTGTCTGTAGCACTGTTTAGTGCATCGGGTGTCTCCGTTCGGAGATCCCACCCTCAGCCCCGAGAGACTTCGAGTGCTTGCTCGGGTGAGGTAGTCTCATCAGTATTTTGCAGGTGGATTGGTGTTGGCATTCACGGGAGGAGCAGAGCCATAGAGACTGCGCAGTTCTTGAGAGGGAGGACGCAGTCCATTTTGAGGGAGCTCCGGAGTGGCATTGTTTGGAGGATTTTGGTCGGGAGATTGAGCAAGGGGCCAGCCCTTGCCTATTGGAGACTTTTGGCAGAGCGAGAGGCCATCTTTTGGAGGATTTCATTCAGCCTCAGCTTGGCCCTTGGGAGGATAGCGTAGATCCTCAAGGGAGGTATTTTCGGGGGTCATCCATTCCAGAAACGCTCTCTAGACTTTTCTAGGTATTGTGAGTAGAGGTGGATTCCAGAGTTTGAGCTCATTCCAAGTAGGGGAGCAGCCCCAAATACTCATTTTGTTCCAGCAATAGCAGCAGCACGGCAGTTTTCCAGCAGCCTGGACGCAAAGCAGAGAGCAACCCTTCCTTCGATATTCTGAGAGTATTCCTACACTTGCCTGGTGCAAGTCGAGGTGCCATCACTCTGATCACCTCTTGTACTCATTTCTATTTCTCAGTATAATAAAATGGCTCAATATTCTCTCTATTTCATGTGTATCTGCTTCATGTTCAGTTTATAGCATTTTGTATCTCGTTATATGCTTTGTATTACTGGTTATTTCCCTTTCGGGATATTACAGTGGTATCAGAGCTCATAGACCCGGCTCAGCCTGTGGAGCGAGTTGTCTATGACACCAGGATAGAAGTCGTACATTTGCTACAGGGGTAGAAAGTACCGTGACAAAGAACATAGGTTGCAGATCACCTACGGAGAGGGTGACTGCATTCCAGTAAAGGACGCAGAATAGGATCCAGTAGTGGACGCAGAACAGGATCCAGTAGTGAACGCAGAACAGGATCCAGTAGTGATGGCAGATGATAGTGATGCGAAGAAGTTTGGGGACATGCTCCTCAAGTCAATACAGGAGCTGTCGAGGCAGATTGAGGTGATGGGGCAGAGATTCACGGCTGTAGAGGCTAGACAGCGTGAAACCCCAAGTGGTTTTCAGATTGGTGAGGGATCAGGCACGTCCCACCATTTGCAGGAGCACGATGCCACTCGGCACATGGCATCACATGCCCCCACACGTTCCACCATGCCCACTTTTCTGGGTTCAGACACTAGGGCAAGAACACAGCAGGAGCCAGAGCACGGCCACATGGGTGATTATTTTGCTGAGTATCAGGCATATGGGCAGGATTTTAGGGATGCCCTTCCATTCAGAGATTTTGTTCAGCTCCAGCGGGACAATAGACCCCGCGACCATCACAGAGGGCACCAGCATTATCATGAAGGAGACACTCAGCATACAGTGAGCAGGTTCCATTTGCCCACGTTTGATGGTTCATCAAATAGTTCGGCAAAGGCTTGGGTGGAGAAGCTGGACATATACTTCGAGCTCAACCAGATGGCAGAGACGGAGGCCATCAAGGTGGCAGCACTACATCTGGATGGAAAGGCCCAGGACTAGTGGTTCCATGGGATGGTTACACTCGGACATTCGACAATGACTACATATGCCGAGTTCACCCGGAGATTGATAGAGAAGTTCGATAGGAGGGATCCGAAGGAGCATTTTGTTGAGCTGACAAGGCTCAAGCAGACCGGGAGCACGAATACTTATATCTCAGATTTTCTGAGACTTTCAGTGATGGTGCCAGATCTATCCGCAGCACGGATTATTTATATGCTCATTGAGGGGTTAGCAAAGCCGCTTCGGGGACTGGTCAGATCCACCAGACCAACCACACTCCATGACATAGTTGGCAGGACCCGGGATTTTCAGGATGCCTTACCCAGGACTAGGACGCCTTACCCACAGAGACAGGCTTTCCAGCCTAAGGGGAAGGACGTGAGGATTCCACCTCCAAAGGGGAATCCGGGTAGAGGACAGTTGGATGATTATGCCAGGAGGGAGTTGAAGAAGAAGAGGTTGTGTTTTACATGTCAGGAGCCGTGGGCACCAGGACACAGATGTGCTGCGAGCAGAGCACACTTTATTGAGGTCCTCTCCGAGAGCAGCAGAGAAGAGGATGAGTATGATGACGGGGAGACAGGAGGCAGCCATGCAACACAGGACCATTTTCCACCTCCACCACCAGGAGCAGGAGGTGCAGCCTTTGCACCAATAGAGGGGACCCTTGCAGCATTGCGGGGAGTACCCAAGTATCTGACACTGTGTGTCCGGGGGACAGTAAGTGGGCAGCGAGTTTCAATACTGGTAGACAGTGGGGCAACCCACAACTTCATCGATGCACAGATGGTTGAGCGGAGAGGCATACCGACAAAGAGCTTCGATGGATTTTCAGTGTTGGTCCTAGGAGATCAGACAATGCAATGTGCCAGATATGTTCCAGAGCTGGCTGTGACGATGGGCACCTACACAGTGACTTACCACTTTTTTGTGGTTAACATACCGGATACCAATGTGGTATTGGGTGTACAGTGGCTGATTACTCTAGGGAAGGTCACCACAGATTGGGAGGCCTTGGAGATGGAGTGGGATGATAAGAAGACCGAGAAGCATGAGAAGATACGGGAGATGCACACTTACCCACCCCAGACTGTTTCAGCTCACCGGATGGAGGCAGACTTCCAGAAGGGAGACATAGAGTGGGCAATAGAGTTGTGTGCATCAGAGACAGGGACCACCGGGCAGACAGTTCATCCTGAGATACAGACCATCCTTGACAGGTATGCCACGGAGTTTGGGGAGATACCGCCAGGATAGCCACCGGATCGGGGATTTGAGCATACTATTGAGCTAGAGCAGGGCATTCAGGCCGTTATTACCACACCCTATAGGCACCCCAAGGCCTATCGGGACGAGATTGAGTGGGCTATCCATGAGCTGTTGGCTCTTGGACACATACGGCCCAGCACCAATCCTTTCGCTTCTTCAATAGTGTTGGTGAAGAAGAAGGGCGGCACATTGCGGATGTGCATTGATTACAGGGCTTTGAACAAGAAAACCATGAAGAACAGGTACCCCATACCGCGGATTGATGAGTTGATGGATGAGTTGAGAGGAGCACAGTTCTTCTCAAAGATTGATTTGAGATCCGGGTAACACCAGATTCGCGTGAGGGAACAGGACATTCCCAAGACCGCTTTCAGATGCCATTATGGCCATTTTGAGTTCTTGGTGATGCCCTTCGGGCTAACCAACGCACCAGCCACATTCCAGTCATGCATGAACCACATCTTCCGCAGT
This sequence comes from Pinus albicaulis, assembly GCA_034641835.2. NCBI lineage: Eukaryota > Viridiplantae > Streptophyta > Pinopsida > Pinales > Pinaceae > Pinus > Pinus albicaulis. Next base: position 905,498,303 of record CM076578.1, on the reverse strand, counting down.
CACCTGAGGAAGTTTGTGCTCATTTTCTTTGATGATATATTGATGTACAGCAAGACATGGGAGGAGCATCTCCAGCACATAGAGGCAGTATTACGTATTTTGGAGAAGCAGCAGTTTTATGCTAAGCTCTCCAAGTGCGAGTTTGGACTTGACAGAGATGCTATATCTGGGACACATTATAGGGGTGGACGTTGTGAGGGTCCACGAGGAGAAGATCAGGGCCATCAGAGATTTGCCAGAGCCGAGAAACGTGACAGAACTTCGTGGGTTTGTAGGTATCTGCACCTACTACAGGAAGTTCGTCAAGAGTTTCTCTCAGCTTGCTGCACCCCTGACAGATTTGACGAAGAAGGGGGCATTCATTTGGTCAGATACAGCGCAGTGAGCCTTTGACAGGTTCAAGGAGGTAATGAGCAGCTGCCCAGTAGTTGCGTTGTCGGATTTCACGCAGTCGTTTGTCCTGGAGTGTGATGCATCGGGAGAGGGGATCGGTGCAGTATTGATGCAGGGAGATCACCCGATAGCTTTTGAGAGCCGAAAGCTCCTTCCACATGAGCGGTTATATGCCATATATGACAAGGAGATGTTGGCCATCATGCATGCCTTGGCCAAATTCCGGCAGTACCTGGCAGGTAACAAGTTCAGCGTGAGGACTGACCACAATAGCCTCAGATTCTTTTTAGAGCAGAAGCAGCTACAGGAGAGGCAGCAGAAGTGGGTCAGCAAGATCCAGGCCTACGACTTTGACATAGAGTATGTCAAAGGAAAGAACAACGTGGTGGCTGATGCACTTTCACGCAGACTAGCTGCGTCGTCTTTGATGAGTCTGGATGCAGATTGGAGGGCTCGACTTTTGGTGAAGTACTCCAAGGACAGGTTTGCTTGCGAGGTTCAGGATGGACAGGTGACAGATGATAGATACAGGGTGATGGATGAGATCATCTACTACAGGGACAGGATCTTCTTGACTGAGGGCTCTCAACTCAAGAAGAAGATACTACAGTCTTCTCATGATTCACCATTGGCTAGTCACCAGGGTTTACCAAAACCTACAGGGCCATCAGAGAGAGGTTCTCATGGAAGGGCCTCAAGGAGGACGTACTCCAGCATGTCAAGGAGTGCGAAGTTTGTCAGCGCAACAAGGGGGAGATGAACCATCCAGCAGGGTTGTTGCAGCCTCTTCCCATTCCAGAGGGGAAATGGGAGAGTATTTCGATGGACTTCATCACAGGGTTGCCCACAGTGCAGGGTAAGGATTGTATATTTGTCGTCATTGATCGACTGACAAAATATGCACACTTTTTCGCCATATCCGCGCACTATACAGCAGCACAGGTGGTAGAGCTATTCTTCCGGGATATCTTCAGGTTACATGGTCTTCCCAAGACCATTGTCAGTGACAGGGACAGCCGCTTCATGGGCGGATTTTGGCAGGAGCTTTTCTGGTTGGTGGGGACAAAGTTGACACCGAGCACCAGCTATCACCCACAGACAGATGGGCAGACGGAGATAGTTAACAAGTGGCTGGAGGGCTACTTGCGTAACTATGTCAGTGGGCAACAGAGAGCATGGCTGAAGTGGCTGCACCTAGGAGAGTACTGCTACAACAACACACATCACATGTCTATCGGTATGTCTTTGTTCTATGCATTATAAGGTTATCATGCTTTGTCTTTCGTTGATGTGATGTTTGGTGCCAGCAAGGCTCCAAGAGCCAAGGATTGGATCTAAGAGAGTCAGGACATCCTCCGAGCTCTCAAGGATAACATAGCTACAGCACAGAATCAACAGAAGCTATATGCCGACAAGGGTCGGGTGGAGAGACAGTTTGAGGCAGGGGACTTGGTCTACCTACGCTTGCAGCCATACCGACAGTGGACTCTGAAGCAAAAGGGGGTTGAAAAGCTCAAGCCCCGCTTTTATGGACCATACAGGGTGATACGCAGGGTTGGACAGGTTGCCTATGAGTTGGAGCTACCCCAAGGCAGCAAGATTCATAACATTTTCCACGTATCATGCCTGAAGAAGGCTTTGGGACAGCAGGTGATAGTGACAGAGGAGCTTCCGCCTACAGATGGCATTTGGTGCTACAACTGGAGGTCATCATTGATGTCAGAGAGAAGCGATTGCGGAGCAGGACAGTCCGGGAATTCTTGGTGAGGTGGAAGAATTTGTCGAATGAGGATGCCACTTGGGAGAGTAAGAATATCTTGCAACATTCATCACTATAGTTTCTTGGGGTTAAGCAACATTTTGCCGGGGGAGACTGTAATATTCCCAATTAGCGATAGCTAATTGGAAATATTAATTTTGATCAATTTTGCCTTCTATAGTAAAAATATAAATAAAAGTGAGGAAGAGGGGGATATAACTCACTTTAGAATAAAGTGCACTCCCTAAAAGTTACCTAGGAGCATCAACGTTGTGACTTAAGTGGGCCAAGGGGGGCCAAGTGACCACGTGAAAGGGGGACCCACATGGACTGCGTGAGCATGGCCAGCGCAGTTGCATTGGCAACGTGGGCCAAATGGAGGCAACGTAGGAGATGGTGGGGCCTAGGGTTGAGAGAGGCCATCGTTATAAAAAGGAGGAGAGCCTCCTCATTTCCTCATTCGAGTTTATGTATATTGAGCTGGTCACTTCGACTTAGAGCACGCTGGCCGTTTAGCTTGTCTGCAGCACTGTTTAGTGCATCGGGTGTCTCCGTTCAGAGATCCCACCCTCAGCCCCGGGAGACTTTGAGTGCTTGCTTGGGTGAGGTAGTCTCATCAGTATTTTGCAGGTGGATTGGTGTTGGCATTTGCGGGAGGAGCAGAGCCATAGAGACTACGCAGTTCTTGAGAGTGAGGACGCAGTCCATTTTGAGGGAGCTCCGGAGTGGCATTGTTTGGAGGATTTTGGTCGGGAGATTGAGATTGGCAGAGCGGGAGGCCATCTTTTGGAGGATTTCATTCAGCCTCAGCGTGGCCCTTGGGAGGATAGCGTAGATCCTCAAGGGAGGTATTTTCGGGGGTCATCCATTCCAGAAACGCTCTCTTGACTTTTCTGGGTATTGTGAGTAGAGGCGGATTCCAGAGTTTCAACTCATTCTGAGTAGGGGAGCAGCCCCAAATACTCATTTTGTTCCAGCAATAGCAGCAACACGGCAGTTTTACAGTAGCCTGGACGCAGAGCAGAGAGCAACCCTTCCTTTTTTATTCTGAGAGTATTCCTACACTTGCCTAGTGCAAGTCGAGGTGCCATCACTCTGATCACCTCTTGTACTCATTTCTATTTCTCAGTATAATAAAATGGCTCAGTATTCTCTCTATTTCATGTGTATGTGCTTCATGTTCAGTTTATAGCATTTTGTATCTTGTTGTATGCTTTGTATTACTGGTTATTTCCCTTTCGGGATATTACAGATAGCCAGGGCAAAACCCCTATCTAGGGGAAAACCTAGTCGACAACTCTTCCTTCAATAGTTTCACGAGATAATCCAAGACTCTTTTGACATAGACACAGACTTCGTCCAATCACTAAGTCAACCCTTCCCTTCTTTCGTAGATGATAACCTTCCAGCAATATCTTCAACCTTGATGCAGTGGTAGTAGTAGCAGTAATACTTTGATCTAGTAGTAGCAGAAACTTCGACCTAGAAGCAGCAGAAACTTTGACCCTAATGCATTAGTAGCTTCGACCTTGATGCAGTAACAGCTTCGACCTTGATGCAGTAACAGCTTCAACCTTGCCCAAAAATTTCGATCTTGATGCAATAGCCTTATAACTTCACACATGTGAGAGAGATGACCCAGAAAAACCTCGATCTTGCAATCCCTCTTCTTCTCTTGCAATTTTGTACACTTATGTTTCTTTTGCTTGTATATCGAACTTGTGAGTGGATCCCACAAATGAATCGAACTACATTGTATATATACCCTAAACTGGAGTTCGAATTACCCTCATGTAGGCCGACTTGAACAGATGAGGGCCGACTTGGTGTGGAGGTGACAAATTACATATTTGGCTCAAAAATTATTATTTTTACATGATTCAAAAGCCCAAGAAGGGTCTCATAAAATGGGCAATGACTTTAATGATTCAACATGAAACCTAGAAGTCCTCAATGGGGACTTTGACCTAAAACATGATGACCCAAGCATGAAACCCATGCTTTAATAAGTCATAATAATAATAATAAAATTTCTTTTTCTTTTTTTTGAGAAATACATTTCATTATGACTCAAATACAAATATGAAGACCAAACCTAGTTACGTTCTTCAACACTCCCTCTTAACTAGGGAGGTATTCATATATATACAAGTACATGGAAGATCTCAAAACACAGGAGCTATGAAGAGTTTAGGCATTCACGGTGCCTGTTGGCTTGTGGTTTTATGAACGGATAAGGCAACATGCAAAGTTAAGCAAATGAAGAACGAGAATGGCTAAAGTGAAGGCCAAGCAATTCAAGTGCAGGTCGGGCGGACACCCTGCAATCAAAAGAGGAAAGAGCACTTACCACTTACCTTTTCGCATCACCAACTGCATTGCACTTACACTTTTTAACTCTGCCTGCACCATTTCCCCGATTGCGACATAAATGGGACCCCACCTCCGCCATGCCACATCTCCTCTCCACTCATCACAAATCGCACATCGCAAGTCACAGCTTTTACCTTCGTTTCTCATAACAAAACACTCACGATTGCGATTTGCGAGTGGCCCCACCTCCGCCATGCCACGTCTTCTCTCCGCTCATCGCAAATCGCACATCGCAAGTCGCAGCTTTTACCTCTACTTCTCATAACAAAACACTCTTGATTGCGAGTTGTGAGTGGCCCCACCTCCGCCATGCCATGTCTCCTCTCCGCTCATCGCAAATCACACATCGCAAGTCGCAGCTTTTACCTTCGTTTCTCATAACAAAACACTCCCCGGCTCCCAATTGCCATTTACGATATGATTTTGGGCCCCACCTCCTTGCCACGTCATCAATAGCCCTTCCACGGCCTTTGTCCCGCTCTTTTCAGTGTTAACCATCCCGCTGTATGCTAATGCCGCAGGCCTCACTTTCAGCTTCGCCATCTTCCCCTCATCTTTGCTCCCTATCACACATCCAACGGCTCATGATCTAGTTCGGCCCCTCCTCTAGAACCCAATCTCCGGTTTTGCAAAGTCAAAGACAACATGGGTTTTTGGCGGGACAAACGCAGTTATGGCATATTCAGTTTGTCCAAGAACTCCCTGCTAAAGAGCTAAGCACGCGCAGCACGACTGGTCGTTTCGTAGCGGTTAGTGGAAATCATGAGAATAAGGGAGTGGAGGCTTTCGATAGCAAGTGGAATCATGCGATGGAAGCTAGACTGCCCACCTATTCACGGTTAATCCTCGCCACCCCATTTTGAAGATTCTAGGATTTGGCCTCCGTGGCCAACTATGTTGTTTCTTTTACTGTTTGATTATGATGTTCTGCTGTTAAAATCTCGATTTCACCCGATTCTGTTTTGATTTTCAGATTATGGGAGTGATTGCTCGATGCACACTCTGCGATTTGGTTATGATATTTTGATTTTCACATGTGTGGGTCGATCATGAAAGTTTATTCGATCTTAAACCCTCAAGGAGAACTCTATATGTAGAGAGTTTAGAGATGAAAGAAGGGTTCTGAATTTTGGAGACTTTTTGTTGTTATTCTATATGACTATGCTCTTTATGCTCTGAGATACATATTTGGGAGAGTCGTTTTGAACATAATATGATATACATTGTTGTTTATTTGGATTCCAGATCAAGCAATGAGTAGTATGTATATGCATTCTCTTGTTTATCAGTAATCTCATGTTTATGTATAATCATCCTTTCAATGTTTAGCTGCTTTGATGATTCGTGTAATGTAGATACTGGTGGTATGCACCTTTATTCATGAATTTGTGTATGAATAACGCTCGTGTTAAACTTGTTGTGCCCCCTTAATTCATGCTCCACGAATCTCTGTTGTTGGTCACATTCCACTTACATTCGCTTCCACTGAGTTCACAGGAGATAGATTCTTAAGACTTTTAAGTCTGTCTCTCGCGGGTTCCTCCTTCGTTCCTTCTCAAAACCTCTACATATTTTGAAAGCCTCTGCTCATTGTTTCATACTTGGCCCTTTGAAAAGCCACCGAGCCATACAACTGAGCCTTCTTGCAATATCGGGTAATTCACATGAATCAAACTCCAAAGTCTTCATCATTCCTGAACCACCACAATCATTATCCTCTTAATCCATATTCTGACAAAGGCACCATTAAAATTGTTTACATCTAACCTCTGATTTCAAGATGTCCTAGGCACTGGTCTTTTGCAACTCAAGGTTGTCTCTAGGAGCAACAACAGTGCCACGGACTAGATTCTTGACCAGGGAAATCCATCTGGGTGGGACTAAGATGGACTCAAGCTTTCAACCACTCTAGCTACCATTAGGCTTACTTGCTAACCATCAACCCAAGGATCCAAGTGCGTCATGCAAGGTCAAAGCTCTATGACCAACGACACCCTCCCTACTTTCTGAGTGGAAAAAAAAGCCTTTGTGTTATGAATATAATTCATAACGAATATAACAAATATAATTATTAAATAGTCAATTAAGGATTATGTAAGTAGTCATTAAGTTAGTGAAAGGGCATGTCCAAGAGACATGCCCAGTCATGAAAGGTCACCTGCGTATGTATATAAGTAGGGTTTCATTGTAACATTTTATGATCTATCTATCTAATATAATATTTGTATCATCATGGATATCTTTGTATTCCAAGTGTTCTGGAGTATTTAAGCTTGAGAAGGAACTTTGTTCGCTTCATTTGGTATTAGAGGAGTTCGAGCCGTTGGCCACTTAAGAGTTGCACAGAGCCACGCTCTTCGATCCAGGTCTTTGACCATAAAAATCGTTAACCTTGTTGCCGTCGTGACTGAAACATTCGCTACAAATTTTGGAGTTTCTCCATTGTTGAGTTTGTCAAAGGCCTTTGGCCATAATAAAAAATTGAAAAAAAAAAGGAAGAAATATATATAAAATATATATATATATATTAATAACAAAAATAAAAGAGATAAGGAAAGTTAACATAAAGGGGGAAATAAATTAAAAGGAAAAAAAAAAAAAAAATTTAAAAGAAAATAGTTCCCAAAAAAAAAAAGGATATATATAAAGAAGTACATATACGTACATATCAAGACAAATTAAAATTAAAAAGGAAAAAGAAATAAGGAAGAGTAGGTAAGGTTATTTTGATTATTCTTTCAATGGTTTACAAGCTCGTGGTTTTGGAAGCCCATGGTATTTGCAAGGTAAAATAAGAAGTAAGGAATAAAAAATCTCTTGTGAATGGTAAGTTTACTTTTACGTGGAGAAATACACATAAGTGGACATATATTTTATAGGTGAAAATATGTGAATAGCCAAGTTTAACTAGGGTTGTAACCTTTCAACAAAAAAAAAGAGTTAAAAAAAAATCAATTGTTAAAAGAATATATATATATATATATATATATATATAAAATTAATTAAATAATTAATTATTTAATTAATTAAATTATTATAAAAATAAAATAAAACCTAAAACAAAAATAAATAAATAAAAAATAAAAATAAAAAATTGAAGGAATAATAACCTCATTAAAAAGAAGAAGAGAAAGTTAGGAAGGGTTACCTTAAAAACCCTAAAAACTCAATTCAACAGACAAAATGAAATCAATCATTGATGAAAAGGAAATTAAATCCAATTCGGAAAGGAAAGAAGGAAGATTTTCTGAAAATTATAGTATTTTAACAAATACAAGATGAAGAAATTATTATCCATAAAACTTTGAGGACAAAGTTCTAAAGGAAGGGCCAATTCATAACAAATAAATAAATAAAAGTTGATATATTAAATTGTGATGAAAGCAAATGAAGAAAACGGTGCGTGATTGAACTGAAGAAAAGTGTCAACTATAAGCTTTGAGGACAAAGCTTTTGAAGGAAGGGGCAATATTATGAATATAATTCATAACGAATATAACAAAAATAATTATTAAATAGTCAATTAAAGATTATGTAACTAGTCATTAAGTTAGTGAAAGGGCATGTCTAAGAGACATGCCCAGTCATGAAAGGTCACCTGCGTAGGTATATAAGCAGGGCTTCATTGTAACATTTTATGATCTATCTATCTCATATCTATCTATCTAATATAATATTTGTATCCTCATGGATATCTTTGTATTCCAAGTGTTCTGGAGTATTTAAGCTTGAGAAGGAACTTTGTTCACTTCACTTTGCTCGCGGGACTTCGAGTGTTTGCGCAAGGAAAGAGGATTTCATCTTGTTTGATTCAGTAGTAGCAGCGCAAAGCAAGAATAGCAGCGCAGAGTAGGAGTAGCAGCGCAGTGACTATGCAATACTGGGAGAGAGACATCCCAAGTGCTGAGGAGGGCATGGATTTTGGAGCTGGGATTTGGTGGGGAGGCTGAGAGCTTCCTAACATGGATATTGCACACATTTGGGAGTCATTTGTAGCAGATTTTCCAGGAGCACAGATTTATCCAGTACCACAGAGAGCCAAGCCAAAAAGGGTTGATTTCCAGGGTCAAGCTTTGGGCAGACCCTTTCTGGGTTTTTCTGGGTTTATTGAGGAGAGGCCAAGATTAATTTGGCAGAATTTTCTAGGTAGAATTGAGGAGCCAAACAGGGACTCTAACTCAGCCAGCAACTAGAGGAGCTAGGGGAAATTGGGCCGAAATTTCGAGGCCAACATTTGGCCAAATCCTTCGCAGGTTATTGTGGGTTTCACGAGTAGAGTACGGGGTTAAAAGCCCAGCATTTTCTGAGCAGTGTAGTAGGCATTCTGACCAAGGACTACGCAGAGCTACAGCGGCACAGTACACATTTCTAGGAGAGATTTCCAGCTTGTTCCGAGGGTACCTTCAGCTTGCCTTGAGCAAGCCCAGGTGTCTTCATTTCAGCGCCTCTATTGTACACGTTTTACCGATATTAATAAAATGGCTCAGCAGTATTTTATGGCTCCAATGGTGTATTAATATCAGTTTCTGTTTTGTTGTTTGCTTGATGTCCTTTTAGCTAGTTATCACTTTAATTTACCAATTAGGAATATGACATGTATATAGTGTCGAGAAGCGACATCACGCAACCAAATTTGGGATTTCCCATGTAGTGCCAACCCTAAAGCTAATGGCCAGTAAAGGAGATTCCACGAAACTAAGATACAAGGTTAACCATGAAATCGGGCAGTGGAGACGAGTGCAAACCAAACCCACTCTTTCCGCCGAATCCCCCCACCAATCCGTGCCCAAAAGTTCCCATGACAAGTAAGGAAAATTACTCAACTATATCAATGAAAAGCCATACCTTCAAGGTCGGGAGGTCCACAAATGATACATAACTCCAACGCAGCCTGGGAAGGGTGGCATATAAGAGTGGGATGTCAAACATACAATCATAACAAGCGGGCGAGGGACCACATGGTTGGCTCAGGTGGCAGAGATAATGGCACATCGATCTATCTGGTGGATGTTGGCTGCCCGCTGAGGACCCATCTAGGAGAAAAATCTTCTCCTATGTACACTACCCACAGGTGGTGGGTAACAAGGCTCACATGGTTTTTACATTGCTAATGACTTGTGTCCTTGTACTTATAATGGTGGTGATAAAGACGTCAAAACTTTTTATGTACCCCTGTTGACATGAGAGGTAATACTGTAATAGGTCCCAAATGATCGTAATCAATGAGATCTGAGTAATATATCACAACCTTTAATGGATGACTCATGAGACATAAATTTTTTATTGTAAAGATTAATCACATACCATTAATGTTTTTTTAATTGTAAAGATACAGATACAGATATGACATTTCAAAAAAGTGGGTTCCAATTTGGTTAACACTTAGGAATCAGGATACGTCAAATACACACACACACATATGAAAAAGAAACCAGGGAACATAAAAATTTAAGAATACCATTCATGAATTTCATATTTGGAAATAAAGCCAAAAAAATAGTTTTCATTAAGACAGACCCAAACCCTCTATTTATATCTTTATTTGAATTAATGTTAGCATTCTTTTTTCGAAAAATGTTCTACTATTTTTTATTTTGGTGACCACAATGTCAGCTGAAATGACCAATATGCTGGCCAAACTGGAAAGTCAGTTGAAACAGCCAAAACCTCACTTAAAATGGTCAATATAATATTTCAAAAATCTGAAAAATTTCAATCATGTTAGAGGCATTTCACCCAAGAAAACATTCAACAATGCCGAAAAACATGTTTTCAATACCAAAACAAGGAAAAATGCCGAAACATGTTTTCAATACCTAGGGGTCAAGTTTCCCATAACACAGATTTTAGGTCACTGAGTTTGGAAGTCTTTGTCCCTAACATGCAAACTTGCTTAATATTTTTTATTGAGAATTTTAAGCAGTATGCTAAATCAACTTCAATAAATTATTAGTATCTGATAGTTCAATGGCAACAATAATTTATTTCTTTTGGATGGCTTTTCTCAACTGTAAATATGTAATCTGTCTATAAATGACTGGTTCTTCTCAACTGTAAAGATGTAATCTGTCTATAAATGACTGTTCCGCTAGAAATCTAGTATGTTTCTTCAGTAGGAACCATCTTGTAATATTTGAGAAATCGATCAAGTCATATTGTCCTTGACTAATGGTACAATTGTTTATAACTTGAGACTTTAGAGGGGGAACAAAGAAATTTCAATCTATACCAAGAATCTACCCTTGTCTTCTTTTCGTTTCAATGAAAGAGAACAAACCAGTGGAAAAGGTAAATTGAAAGATTAGATAATCTAATCAGCCAAACACTGTACTGGACATTGCATATTTTGAACATGTTCTACTATTTGAACAGTACTCCCCAATAATTATCTACACAGTCCTAAAAGTTAAAACCGGAAAACCTCAAGAAGTTAAATAAGGGCAACAAAAGAAATTTTAGTCTATATCATGAATGTACTCTTATCTTTTCATTTGAATGAAAGAGAACAGAACATTAAAGGTAAATTGAAAGATTAGATAACCTTATCAGCCAAGCGTTGTACTGGTGCTTGCCTATTTTGAGCATCTTCTACCATTTGAACAATAGCCCCCATAACAGTATCTCCACCTGGCCTCCGCACTTCAACCATCAAAGTACCATTCAAGTTCACAGTTCCAGCACAGACTTCATCCTTATCAACAAACACTTTTCTTTAGATTAAACTTCGAGGAGAAAATTGTTACAAATTTAAGCAAGTATAGATTTGCATTTAACTAGTAGAATCAGAAATGGGAAATGAGGTAATGAATAATCAATTTTCACCTGGACATCTAGATTCTAAATACCAGCATGGCTCTTCATATTACTGATAGATATGTTCCACTTCAATATTGATAGATTTATTTCAAATACATACCAGATGGAAAAATTACATATGACAAATACTTACCCCTGGTTGTTTGAGAACTGGCAGAGGTTCTCCTGTGAGACTTGATTCATCCACAGTACTTTTCCCACCATTTACGATTCCATCTGCTGGAATGTGCTCCTGTATAATCCAGATATATCAGCATTAGAACAACCTGAAGTAAACTCACAGAAACCACCCATAAAAGGAATTCACCAAGAGAAAATTATGAATGACATAACCATATAAAGAAGAACATAGAGGATTTCAATCTCGTTATCTTACTCCTGGTAACACAACCACACTGTCTCCCATCGAAAGGCTGCTACATGGAATTTCAACTGTTGGGGATTCTCCCTCAATAGATGACCCCAGCAGAAGGCGAGCTTTTGATGGAAGAAAATTTAAAAGTGCTGTCATATCACTGGTTGCCTTCAATTTCGCTCTCTCCTCTAGATTTCTCCCCAAAAGCACAAAAGCCAATAGCATAACTGGTTCCTCAAAAAAGGTCGTCCAACCCTGGAAATAAACCACTATAAGTTGTTCAAAAAATGCAGTTACATATTTCCAGGAAATATTCAATCATCTAACTACACCAAATACATCGCTTTCTATGTGAGTATTTAGTTAAAATATATTCCAATTATATGAATACAGATTTATTTTAGTGAAATCAGAATGTGCCAGAACACTTATTAGAGAGAAGATGTTCAAAACAAACATCCGCATATATTCTGTGTTAAGGAATATTCAAGAAAACTGGGCCTCAGATATCAATGTAACCCTGGTAAAGTGTTTGTTGCATTGCAGCATGAACTTAGTTTACCTTATTCTCTGATCATGAGAGCTCTTTGATGTTTTTACTAAAACATAATACTAATAACTCAAAATTTAACAACTTGGACTCTACTACATTTGTCAGCGAGCAGATTTGCTGAAGAAGTGATTCCTACAGAGCTGCTAAAGGTGGACTTTCATTTTAACCTTGAAATCATGTTGTCAAGTTCATCTTTAAAAGTTGAAGCTCCATTGCCTAATCAGTAGTTAGTTGTCAGATCCTCTATCTCCTTATGCAAGAATTTTTCATATGCCATCCTCTAGATATTGTGAAAATTCCTAGATCTAAATGATCACCAGAATCCTACTGCAACCAGCTGAATTTACTTCTATTTGTAAATTACATTACAGAATTATTTCAGATTTCTTCATGAAATATTGAAGCAAATTACTGAAGCAGTCTAGACTCAACTACTTCTAATTCTGAATCAAGGAAACTAAGCAAAGAAAAGTATACACATAGGACACCGTTATTTTTGGACAAAAGTCCCCGGGAAAACCCAATGCGGGAAACCGATGCTACAGATCTGAGGGTTTGATTTTATTAAGCAGTAGCAATTTCTGAATACATCTCTGAATACCACAAGGGTTATTCAGTTACAGAGAGAGAAATACTGGCAGAAAGATTGTGAGTTTTACCTCACTCAATCACTGGAAAATCTGGCTGATCCAGACACTAGATGAGACGCCCCTGGAGGTCCCTGCTCTCCTTTGTGCAGTGACTGCATAGGCACTGTGTCACCTCCCCTTGGCACTGCGTCACCCAGGCAATAAAACAATCTACCCCCCAGAATTTCAGATCTCAGCCTCCCGGTCCCACACCCCGACTCCCGGCTTCTAAAACTGATCCAACAACAAAATCTCAGAAACCCTCTTGGCTTCTGCACAGCCTCTGCGTAGCCCTACACTGGCTTTGCATCAACCTCTCTAGCTCTGCTGGATCTCTCTCTACCTCTCTCTGCTGATGATTCACCAGCTGAGAAAATCACTCTCTCCAGAAGCTATCTCTGCCCCTCTCTGCGTTGGAACTTGGAATCACTTAGATCAATTTCTCGTCTTGAGTACTGCTCACTCCAAAAATTTCGATCTCTAGATTCACTCTGTATGTCTTTCCAAATGACCCTCAAGTCTTTCTTTATAATCTTCTCGTTCAGACATCAACGGCCGAGATTAGATCTCCAATCAACGGCTAAGATTATAACTTGACTTGATCCATGTTCTCTAGAAGATTCACACTCTATTTTATTATTACCCTTTAATTATTTAATTTTCCTAAGTTTAAACTTAGGGTCACATTAATATAATTAATTATTTTAATAAAACCCATTCTGAGTGGAATTTTCACAAACGATTTTTGGGTTATTTGGAATACATGTGCCTAAGCCTCTCCATAAATTCTGAGACTTAGAGCACTTCCGATGCTACCAAAAATCAACAGATATAATTCAACTAGATGTAATTCTAGCTAAAAACTCTAGAGGAATGCCCCACATAAATATCCATTTACATGTACATTAATAGTTTTCTATTCAAAGCAGCGACAAATAAGCAATTAGCCAAGAACCATAACAAACACCAGAACTTGTAAATTAATTGTATTCAACTACATATACAATAGCACCAAATAAGTCTAATTATTGGAGCTAGAGATACCAGGCATCAAAGAAATACATATTAGAACAGCATAAAAGAACAAAACAAGGCTGTAACTTAATATGGAGATATACAATGACAAGAAGGCATTCCCATGCTTTTATATATATATATATATATATATATATATTGAGAATGCTAGTATGTTACGCCTAAGTCTAACTACTGGAAAAAACCAAGTAAAAAAAATTAGCCTAGACTTGTTTACCAAAACAGCTCATGGAGACGGGTTGCTCCCCATCTGGGTCTCGGGCAGTGTTACCCATCTACATACGTGGGTAACCATAGGAGAAAAGTTGTCTCCCATGATGCAGATTTCAGGACAGAAGTTTCCCATGCAACTCAAACAGCAACGCCTCAGTTTCCTCTTACTCATCATTCGCTGGCTCACTCAACATACCCATCCAATGGAGGTGGTTCAACAAACATGAAGTACATTAGCCATTGTTTCATACTAAGTGTTCATCTTTAATGTCTTAGGCATTTAAGTAAGGATCATGGGTTGAAGTCAGAGAATTGATCATGATGCTTGGAAGTTATGCTCATTGCTTATTGCATCAAAATCTAGCAGGTCATCTAAAGGGATAGCCTACAAGGCATGCACTAGACCAAGTGACAATAATGAGGTAAAGGCCCACTATCACCACAACCAATATCCCCTGCTCTTTATGGATTTTCACCAATGGGAGGAGTATCAGTATAAGGTCAGCTACAAAAAATATTCTAGGTTTTAGAGGTTTAAGGTGACACAATGGGCTTCCAAAGGATGACTCAACTTAAGTACAAGGGTCAAACAATAATGAAGAGGCAATTCGCATCCCTTAAAGAGGCAAATCTAGTGCACGCTAGAATTAGGGTTTGAGTTATAGCTTGCAAAATTGAATATCCTAAGGTCAAAGTACCAAGGAAAAGGTTTCCAACAATGAGTATTAGCAATCCAATGGAATATGAAACCTTCAAGAAGCCCTCAAGTTGAAGCCTTACCAAACAAGGGTTTCTCCTAGGGCAAGAGAAATTATGGTGAAAAATGGATGAATTAGCCACCAAGGAATCATGATTTTGAGGCAACCAATCCTACTCTTGATGTTGAATCCTTCCAATGCCAAAAATTTGTCTCCTAGAAAAATTCACACCAAGCCCTAGATGAGACCGCTTATCCTTAAGAGGGCCAAAATTAGAGAAAAGAGGAGAGTGAAATTCAATTTATCGATAAAACAAAGCTTGATCACCAAAATGACAAGGTCGGTGCCTAGTCCTTAGGTTGATGGAGTCTATGGGTGTTAAAGATTAGCGAAAATTTGCAAAGGAGTAAGGATATTTTGATGCCCAAGCAATAAAACCCTAGCTCTTATCTTTCTGAGGGATCATAGACACTTGGGAGAGCTATAACAAGAGTTCATCAAGGGGATTACCATTCATATTCCATGCATGAATAATGCATACAATTAGGATCTCTACAGTCTATACAATTTATCTCCAATAATCAATGGTGCAATAGAAAAAACCTCTAATGCATGTGTCTAAGCCTCTCTACAAAATTTGGGGCTTAGATTTCTGGGTTATATGTAATGCATGTGTCTAGACTCTCAGCCTCTCCACAAAATTTGGGGCTTAGAGCACATCCGATGCCACCAAAAATCAACAATGTTGATCTGGGTCCGTGGTACAACTACCACTGAACTGATATAGATTTTGAGATCATATTCGTCTAGAAGACAAGAAATCTCGGCCTTCAAGATCACATAGTTTGTTGAGTCGTCCAATCGGTCCCGATCCCTCAACCCTTTTGATGCCATCTCGCCTGAAATGTCAAACTCTACCTCTTCTCCTATGCACAGCTACTAATTGACTCTAAGCACTCCCTGTTGGAGTTGGCAAATTTGCTCACGGCTACTGCTGCTCTATGTGGAGAATTTGAACTTCTTGGCTAGAAGTTCCTTGAGAAAAGAGTTCCCTCAGTGTGTGCTCTTCTTCCCTTCTGACGTTATTCTGCCAGCAACTGCTGGAAAATAACTGTGTCCCAGCTGAAGACCTGCTTTGCAAGAAAAACGTTGTTTCTCCCTCTGCCTCTGACAATCTTCGATCTCGAAATTTTGTTCTCTGTCGACTCACTTAGAGACAAATTTTCCTCAAAAAATTTGCCCTGCTGGCTAATGGACTGCGCAACTCCTGGGGTTTCGAGCAGCTGCCTATGCAGTGTTGGAAAGTGTAACTAGGTTCGGTCTTCATATTGACTATGTATTTATGTATTTATGTAATGAAGAAGACAAAGAGAATAAAATCTATTTTTGTTATGCTTGCTTCATGGGTTTCATGAGAAAAGTTTTTATAATAGGGATTTGTCATCTTGCCATAAATGTACTAATTAAGAGTCATGTATATGAAGAGTCTAGTCAAAAAAAGTATGCCTCAAGACCTTGTCATATAACCTTGAAGAAATGGCTCAAGTATGATGCTAGCACTACTGCTCAAACCAGCGCTCAAGACAACCTCCATCACACTAGAAGATAAACTCTACAAGTCGGCTTATGAAGCAATGAACATGTCGTCCTACCCTCAGTCAGTAAGGTCGGCCTAAATCCTTGAAAGAAGTACACTATATAAAGAAAGGATCTGTGGCTCATTTAGGCAGATAAGTTCGGATAAGTCTGAACTAGTTTTTGTGAAATGAAGATTGCTTTAAAGGGTGATAAAAATGTGAAAAGGAGATTATGTTTATAGTAGAGAACAAGTCTAAAGTTTGAAGTCACGTCTAAAATCTGAAGTGCAGATTACAGAATAGGAGTATACAACGAAAATCTCAGTTGGAGTAAGTGCGAGGAAGGCCCAGTATAATCTCGAAATCTGTTTGTAATAAAATCTATGAAATCACAGAAATCTGAGGTTGTTTTAGGATTAGTGTTGTTCGGTGCTATTATGTGCTAAGTATTGGAAGGTGTAGAAAGAAGTCATAAAGAGGAGTCTCTTAGAAAGCGAAATAAGGAGACTCTGGGAGGCCAAGATATCTGAAGGGTTATTGAACAGAGACCGAGTTTCTCTAAAGTGACAAGTGTAGAATATTGTATAAGAGGAGAAGGAAGAAGTCAACTAGAGACCGAACTCTCTAGTCCTGGTGCAGAAAGGTGCAGGACGGTGCAAAGAAGAAGAATCAACTTAAGGAGTGTTGTGCAAGTAAATCCCCTCTGTGGACAGAGGCGATCCCTCTAGCCCTAGGGTGGGTCTAACAACAACGAAACATGCTGGACTTTCAGACTCCTGGCTTATAAACGAAGAATGAGTCGGGATAGATGACCTACCTTGGTCCAGTGCTCTTGTCGTAGCTTGCAGCAGTGATCCGTTGATCTTCGTCTTCTCACGTCGTGATCCTCCAGTGATAAAGTCGGTATACCTGCACGAAGACCAAGTGAAAAGTGATAGCATACGAAAACATACTTTCATTTATAGCTATTTGATTGGTCAAGGAGAATCAAACATTTTGCATAAAATTAAACATATTAAACGCAAAATTGGAACCAAAAACCATTCATGTATTAATAAGTAGAGAAAAGGAGTTTACAACCTTAATGCCTTGACATTGCAACTTCCTTCGACGAGTCCAGTCGAGCGCGTCTCAAGCATTCGTCAGGGATTGGACTTAGTGAGGCAATGGGCCTAAACTCTCTCTCGACAATGGATTCCTCTCTGCTTTATTCTTCACACCAGCTATAGTAAGGATTGTTCAACTAGCTGAAACCATGTGAGAAGGAAGTATTTATAGGAGACGAGGAGGTGGTTTGGGATCCCTCATTAGGTGGAAGAGAGGCCTTATCTCTTTGGGGAGTTGCACAAATGTAGGAAACAAGAAGCCAAAGGGAGGATTTCGACGTTATTTAGTTGAACAAACCATGATGACTCCGCTCACGAAGTAGTTAGGAATGGAAACTTCGCTTCTATTTTAAAAAACATTCCAAAAACAGCTTAGCGTAGGTGAGACACTGAGACAGAGGCGCGAGGTCCAGTGTTAATTTCTCTATGGGCGCGAGGCCATAATTGCCTACCAGCGCCAACCCAGAAACACATGTTTTTGAGAGTCTGCTTGAGGAGTGATCAACAGAGGAAATGTTCTTGACATGCCAAGGGATGCAATGGCACTCATAGTAAGGTATGAAAATACACAGAAGTCACTGAAATAGTCCTCCAATGTTCGGGATGGGGATTGCAGGGACTGTGACAAAATACTGTGTAACATATGCCCCCTAAAGGATGAGGTCCGAGAGAGAGGGAGGGGTGAAATGCTTTATGAGAACATGCCCAAACCAAAACGTCGTCGTCGTAAGACCTGCAAGAACAAGTACAATTGATATCTCTAATACAAGAATATGTGATATGGGCGTAGCCATCCATAATAGAGTACATATAAAAATAATATCTGAGGTATGGACGCAGCCATCCAGTAAGAAGGATCATCAAATAGACTCAGGTATGGTCGTAGCCATCCAATCAGAAGAGTCATGCATATAGTCATGATAAACCAAATCGTCTCGCAACTTGGATTTTATCAGACAAAACCCAGGGTCTTGCACTCCATCTCGACCCAAACAAGTACAATTTCAAGCATGCAAATGAGTGAGCTGAAGTCGATCATGCAAGAAAGTCACCTGATTACCAGCCAATGATGAAAGTTGTTAACAGGAGCAAGTGAAACCACCAATAATGACAATGGCTCTCAAGGTACAACTAGTACAATCTGCGGGATGTGAACAGTGAGTTGGAGTCGAACACCCACGAAATCACTCGATCGAAGGCCAATGATGAGGACCTATCGTCGAATGCGAAGAACTTGTCATTGAGGCATGCAAGCTCCAAGGTACTGAAAAGGAGTCTCTAGATCAACTTCTTGGATAATGAGCTGAAATCGACAGGAAGTGACCTGGTCGAAGGAGGGCCATAATGTTTCCCACATCATCGACACGAGACAGAGGAACAAAATGATAGTGAATCAGGACTAAACAGAGGATCAGAAGTTGAAAACTGCAGAAGGAAACTCCTCTTGAACATATCGGCGACACGACTCCAGAATTTGGCAGTGTTTGACATCAAGTGATCTGAGGCCATGATGATGTGGCAAAGAGCAAATGAGAGGTTAGAACAAATAACCCAAACCCATGGAGGCAAAAATGACGAAGTGGGATGTCCCCAACCCGATCATGTTCAAGAGTGACATACTGCTGACATGACTGGGAACTGGTTCCATTTTCCCCCACCATTTCTGGAAAGTACCCCAATTATTTTTGGAAACAAGCTTGAAGGGGATAGCATATGCTTGTCATATAAGTTTGTCCTTCGAACAAATCTATCCTAGTACATTTTACGAGCCCTAGGAAGGAGGAACTCGATTACGTCATGGTGACGATTTCCGATGTCATTTAGGTTTTAACGAGACTAACAAAGGAAGAACTCGACATCTTTTCATGTTTAAAGAGTTTGAAAAGAAGCAAAAAAGAAAACTCCAATGTATCCCTTTTCATAGATAGTCTCATAGAAAACGATATCTTAGAGAACCTCTTAGTCACGATAGGCTAAGGTATTCCTTTTTCGTAAATAATTTGTCCCGGCCCGAAAAAGGGGTAAACGTATACTGGGCAAATGACGTTTTGCAACCTTTAACAAGTTCAAAACGACAAGAGTTGCGACAATCTTTTCAATTTTAGAGAGTCAGAAAAGAGCTGAAAGATGACTCCAGGGGGTGACTTTTTCGTGTTTTTATCGAGTCCGGAAAAGTAATAAAATACAACTCGTCACCTCATCGTCATCACCTTAAGTACCTGTTGCTGCACAAGAAACGCGCATAAAACCCATATTTTGAGATAAAATATTAAAATAATCGAACAATAAGCTCAAAAACCTAATTAGGGTTTCGAAAAGGTTATAAAATGACAGAAATAGTAAAAAATAAATTACTTTTCACCTTTCATCGCTTGTGAGCATTTTTACTCTTTTCACTGTGATCTTGTGGAGCTGGCAGCGGACAATCCAGGAGACCAATCGTGAATCTGTTTTTCTTCAGGTGAGAGCTTGTATCCTTGCCTGCATTTTGAATTAATTTTCACTGCCTGCATTTCAATTTTTCACATTTGTGGGGGAATTTTGTTCAAACTAGGGCGCGGCGGTTGGCGCAAGTTCCGAGCACAGACTCGCACCAACCCGCCTTGAAATTCAACGTGGGCGTGCCACTTGGTGCAGCTGTTTTTAAAACAGTCGCGCCAACTGCGGCCACTAAATTTGCTTGAAAATGCTACTAACTGGCCTGTTTTAAACCATTCAAAAGCAAATACTCTGACTAATGAAAGCCCTTGTGATGATTTTGCCGCTATGTTGCCAGGAAACGTGGGTGTGGGTGCGGGGACGGGGACGGCGCTTTTTGAAACAGGTTGCATGGGTTCGTCGGCGGTATATACTATATATATATATGTGTGTGTGTGTGTGAATTTGTATAAAACAAGAAAAATAAAATACTTTTTTATTTAAAAATTAAAGTTTAAACTTCAAAGATTTAAACATGCATATCATTGAACATTCAATATTCACATAATGATATATCATATCAATCTTGACTCTTCAGATAAATTAAAATTGATAATACATTGAAATTTCAAAATTTCTTAATAGATTAAGATAGATTGAAGAGTGCAATGATTATATGAGTTCCCACTGTCACTACTAACAGCAATGTATGCCCTAATGATATAGAAAATTACTACTGAAAACACTACAATCATAGTAAGAATGTCTTTGTCACAAAATACCCATCAGAAGATGATACTTGCATCATGGTAATGCCATCCAAGTGAAGCTACTATACAAGTAACAAATGACAACATTCTGAAAACTTCCTTTGCAGGACTTTCCCATGCAGTTAGAATCAACTGAACATGAGCATCTACAATTTCATCAATTTTAAAGACTACAGTGTCAACAATTATTTTCACTTATAACACTTTAGATATAGAAGGAAGATGAATTAAACACACCCATTTTGCCTTGTTCCCTGTGCATGTATCCAGCAGTCTAATCTCGAATCAACAGCCTTGGTATTTGGGTGCATTAATATTGTGCCCTCTTTTCTTTCGGGAATACCTAAACATATGGGGTATTGGTTGTTAGTAAACACTATCTGTTCAACTAAAATTTTCCATGTTGAACCCACTTTTAGTTGCACCTGTAACTTTGCAACTACACTTACTAGAAATGTGTGCAGTCTTCCAATTTCCTCGAGATTTTGTATTATTTCATTCCCTTCTCTGATTTCATGAATTTTTCAAGTTCCACCTTCATCTCTATTAATGAATTCAAGTTGCTCACTTAATAAGTGGGTGAGGTTGCTGCTTGTTGTGCCGAGGGTGAGGATGCTGCTTGCTGTGCCGAGGATGAGTTGTTGTGCGGACGTTGTTGTGTGGTGAGGGTGAGTTGTTGTGAGGTGAGGTGAGGAGGTAACGATTGCTGTGGGTTGCAGAGTCCGAGTGGGTAAGTTTTAACCTTTTAAGTTTCAACATACAAAAAAAATCGCAATAAGAATAGTCGAGTAATATTTAATTTTAATTTAAATAAAAAAATCTTAAATTTTAATTTTAATAGCGATTAGTAACAGTCGAATTTAATAAAATAAAATAAAAATTTAACCAAACTTGCCGCCGAAGAACCTGAAAAGAACCCGTTTTTGGGGTTCTCCGTCCCCAAATCAACAAAAGAACCCTGATTTTGTGTGGGAAGTCTCGGGTTCTTCCATGAAGAACCGGGTTCTTTAGGGTGCTTCTGAGAAGACCCTGTCAAGCACCCAGTACTTGGGGACGGGAACCCTACCCCTGGGTGCGAGAACCCGTGCAACGTAGTTTTGCAGGCGTGTGAAAGCAAAAATGGTGATCGAATGGAAGGAAAGAGAACACGGGGAGGAAGATGAGCTTGCCATAGGAAACGTAAGATGCATGGATGCTCTACGAAACTGCGGCCTTCTAAAATTCTTCATGGTGTTGTGTCTCCGAGCTCAACCGGAGTTATTACAGCATTTGATCAATGTATAGGATACCGACAGGGAAAGATTCAAGATCCACGATCAAGAGTTAGAGAATGAAGTCTCTGACGTATACTTCATCACGGAATTATCAAGGAAGAGAGCAGCACCAATCCTGATAGGCACCCGGCCTACGATGGAAAACATGGCCATGCTTATAAACAGAGTATGTCCAAGGGCACGAAAAGGATCAAAAAATGGAAAAGTGGATATCCAAATCATTCCCGATTTGGCACTAAAGGTAGTGCTGCACACCATCACACGAGATCTCAAGCGCCACATGAAGCCACAAAAACACAACTCTTACTTGCCGTGGATTGCATGGCCCCAACCATTTTTAACTGCGCCGAGGTCGTAACAATCAACTTGAAACGCCAATTGACAAAATGCAAGAACAGCAAGCTGAAACAATTCGGGTATGGGTCCATCTTGGTACCATTCATCTTGGAACGATTGCCAATATTCCAGCACCAGGAGGTGATAATCCCAACACCACCAGCGCAAGAGCTGCGGATGGTCTGTTGGGCGGCGTTGATGCCTAGAGTGGGACGCAGTCAACAGATGTCGTGGAGACCGGAATTCTTTGACTGGCTCCGTCGACAACTCATTGTCATGGAGGACTAGCCTTATACTGGCACTGACTTCATGGGTGATCCAAATATTCCACTCCCAGAAGGAGAGGATTGGGATGAAGCGTTGGGTAAGACTCATTATACCCATTTTTTGATTTTGACAAGTATTATGATTTTTTTATAGATGTGTTCTGATGTTTATCCATGTATTCGCAGATGTCGGCCCGGAGAGACCTGCAGGAATGTCCCCAATAGCCGGAGAGTTCCACGCGACTTCGAGGCAGCCCCTCATGGTGAGGGAAACGAGGAGGAGGAGATCGTATGCAACATAGAGGGACTCACCAGTAGAATCCCAGATTACGCAAGATTTGACAATGTTCCTCGCGCATACCAAAGGCACACTGCGGGGATGTCTAACCGTGTTCACCGCTTATTGAGGCAGCTTGTGCGTGTAGCGACATGCTACCATGAGCATCATGTTGATTAGACGCCTAGGCTTTTATTTCTGCATATTTTTTGAGAGACATGATGTCTCAGGATTTAACCAAAACACACATATTTTTTGAACTTATGATGCACGTGGATGCAAACACTCGATACATACATATATATATATATATATATATATATATATGCCTATTTTCCTGTATAAATCTTATTATGTGATGATGATGCTTTTATAAATTATGCAAATGTCTATCTAATACAATATTGGCTACTGCATCAGTTAACGCGTTCATTCGTCTAGGAATATGTTGATATGTGATGTAATCAAAATTCCTTTCTAATAAACAAACACGCAAATAAAACCTTAAGATTTGAGGATTTCTAACAGAATAATGCCCATTAAGCTGAAGAACAACAAGCTGAGAGTCTAAGTTAACAATTAATGCACAAATGTCAAGAGAAATGGCCTCGGTTAAGAATTCAATGACGGCACTATACTCAGCAACATTGTTCGTTGTCTGTCCTAGACAAATACCTTGAAGGTCTATCAACTCACCATTAGGATTATAAATCACCCAGCGTGCAGAAGACAAATTCCGGGTACTGCGGGAGGCACCATCCGCGAAACCAACATAAGGAGTGGCAAACATCTGCACAGTAAGCAACAACACAATAAGCAGGAAAAACTGCTTGCAAAGCACACCAAGCCAAAATGTACAAAAATGAAAAACACAACTATGTACAAAAGGACATGCACGAAAACTAATGCATAGTATTTTTTGAGATACAGCCCATTTCTGGGTTGATTCAAAAGATAGCCTTCATAATCAATTAGCTCATAACCCTCGTTCTGCAAAATGTGCTTAACGATATAGGGCCCATGCCACATGGGTTCGAATTTCCCTGTCCCCAGCTTATCATGAGCTTGGTCATACAAGAGGACGAGGTCTCCTTCTACAAAGGTACAAGGGGAAACTGTTTGATCAAAATGATCTTTGACCCGCTTTTTCTGTGCTTCTATGACAAGAGCAGCAAAGTGGTGAGTTTCATCAAGCCTCTCTAAATATAAAAGACATTCTTCTTCTAGTGAGGTGTTAGACAGTAATTCAAGAGCAATCTTGAGAGAACGGATTTTGCATTCAATCGGAAGGGTAGCTTCTAGACCGTAAACAAGCTGGAATGGAGTGAATCTGGTCACATCCTTTACCGAGGTTCGGTAAGCCCAGAGAGCTGAAAACAACATGAGATGCCAGTTGGGCTTGTGTATCCCAATCGTACGCTGAAGCATAGTGACTAGAACCTTGTTCACGGCTTCAACCTCGCCATTGGCCTAAGGGTAGTACGGCGTTGAGCTCGTAATGACATGATTGAACAGAAATTGTGTGGTTGTCTTACCGTCAGCTGTGAGTGTAGGCATTGCTTCGGCCCATTTAGTGAAGTAGTCAACGGCTACAATAATATAAGCATGCCCCCCGACCGAGTGAGGGTTACACGTCATAAAATTGATGCCCCACTTCGCAAAGGGACCAACAGTAATGACAGGATGGAGGCGTGCGGGTGGCGTGCGCATCTTGCACTGGTAAATCTGGCAATCGTGACACTTGCGGATAGCAACAATGCAATCTTTAAAAATGGTAGGCCAGAAATATACAGCACGAAGAATCTTTTGTGCAGTGGCATATCTAGACATGTGACCGCCACATGCGCCAGAATGGCAGTCATTGAGAACATTTTCACCTTCCTCGAGGGTTAAACACCGACGGAGAACAAAATCAGCTTTGATGCGGTTGAGAGTATCTCCGACTATGCGATAAGGTTGCGAATGATGGTGGATGCGTCAACGAGCATCCCTCGTCAACTCAGATCGGAAGGTGGAAGTCTGGAGATAGACGATGATATCACCATACCATGGATCGAGGGTGCTAATGAGAAAAAGAGTATTGTCTGAAATGCGTTCCTCAGAACCAAATGGGGCGGAATCATAAGGGAGAGAGCAAATCAGATCGGCAAAGACCAATGATTTCTTCAATTTGGCAGTAGTAAACTCCAAATCGAACTCTTGGAGGATAACAATCCACTTTGAGTATTTCCCCCCCCAGCAATTGTCGAGTCAATACGTAGGTCATGGGGTTGCAATCAGAAATCATGGTTACTGTTCACAGTAGAATATAATGGCAAAAACGTTGGACGACTTGAATAGCAGCCAACGCCAATTTCTCAACATGCACGTAACGTGTTTCGATATCGAGATGATTGCGACTCAAATAATAAATAGACATGCTCATCACCATCATCGTCGTCTTGCACCAGAACCATGGCAATAGTGCTAAATGCGGCAGCGAAATAGAAGGAGTAGTCGCGATGATAATTGGGAGGATGCGACAGAGGAGCATTGATAAGCAACGTCTTCAGTGCATCGAAAAATTTTTGGGCGATCTCACCCCAGAGGAACAGTACACCCTGTTTAAGTAATCGCGTGAATCCTTTGGCTACTTCAGAATAGCTCGGTATAAAACGGCTTAGGAAATTAGCTTTCCCTTGCAGACTCTGCAACTGATGTAAAGAGGAAGGGGAGGGGAGATTGACAATAGCTTTGACATTGAGGGGATCGGGACGAATTCCGCCTTTAGAGACGATAAACCCTAGGAGTCTACCGGAATCAACACAAAAGACACTTACGCGGATTGAGCTGAATGTTATAGCGTCTACAACGAAGAAATATTTGACGAAGATGATCTGAGTGGTCCTTACGCTTAGAAGAATGAGCTGGAAGGTCATCCAGGTAAGGTTGAACAATGCGCTTGATATCATGAAAAGCGTACGAAATTGCTCTTTGAAACGTGGCCCCAGCATTCTTAAGGCCAAAAGGGAGCTTCTTGTAGGCGAAGGTACCCCAAGGACAAATAAAGGAAGTCTTGTGTTGATTAGACGGAAGAATATTGATCTTGTTGTACCCAAAAAACCCGTTCATAAGGGAAAAGATCTCACTCCCAGCACATTCGTCAATGATCTGGTCAAATAAAAGGAGTGGGATAGTTATCCTTAGGACAAGCGCGGTTGATATAACAGTAATCCACACAGACACGAATAGTACCCTGCTTTTTATCCACGGGAACAATATTAGAAACCCATTCTGTCAAGGGAATCGGATAAATGAAGCCAGCTTTAAGAAGTTTTTCAACTTCTCCCTTGATGGCGACTGCCTTTCTAGGGTGCACGGGACGAAGACGTTGGCGAACAGGCTTTGCGCCAGGATAAGTAGGGATCTCGTGCACAAATATACTCGGATCAATGTCGGGCATTTCTTCGTACAACCAAGCGAAAACGTCTCGAAACTCACGGAAGAGACTAGTATAGACCTCGATCTCATCAGGAGAACAGGTCACCCCAATATGGATGTTCTCGACAACCCCCGGTTTAACGGAGATGTCGATAGGCATCGTTTGCGTAATGTTTCCCAGGTTACCTTCCACAAAAACTTCATGTGTCAAGATGGGCGTTTAAAGCGGATGGGAGGGAGCTTGGGAAGCGAATTTCTCAAGACAAGTAGACATGGCCCCAAGGCCAGGCATAAAAGAGGAATGATGATGACTATCGTCCCAAGGAGGATCCTCGAGAGACATGGTTTCCACGATGGCTTCATCGGTGGGAAATATCTCGTTTAAGGGATCGGGCGAATCTGAAGTGCCGAGCCAAGGGGATTGAGAATATGTGTCGAGAGACACACTCAAAGGAGCATGATCAGAGGGAGGAGGAGCCAAAGTCGAAATAATTTCACAATAATCAATTTCTATGGGGCTTAGCAGCATCGAGTCACCAAACGAATCAATCTTCTTGGGCGAAGGGATGTCCATGGATCTAAAGACCTGGAGATCATATTGATCTGAGCAGTATTGGGTGGAGGAAGAGAAAAAAGACCCATGAGGGTAGGATCTTTGAAAATACCCAGTCCTATGCTCTCATAAGGCATAGGAATACGATCTACGTATGGAACGTTGCTCTCGGAAGACATCGAAGTGAAAAAGGACAATTGATCGACAGTGATTATCTTTCCTTCGTGTGGAAATTGAAGAACACAAAAGAAAGTGGACAGGACACATAGCATGGCGTGAGTCCAACTACGACCGAGGAGAAGATTGTAATTGAGTTTGGCATCAACGACTTCAACCTCAACGTTAAACGTTTTCCCTTCTAACGTAATAGGTAAATTAGCGAGAACACCAAGAGGGCGAGATTGCCTTCTGTCAAAAGCTTTTAAAGTGTTTGGAGATTGATTGAGGGCTGGAGAACCAAGGGCTTTCCAGCATGCAGAAGACATGACGCACGTCGATGCACCCTCGTCCACGACCGCTCGATGGATATTCTTTCCATTAATCCCAACTTGAATGATTAGTGCAAGTTGCTGAGGGAGACGCGAGACAAAATTTTCCAAATCGAAAGTGATAAGGCTAGAATCGACGGGGTCAATCCCTCTAATGGCAGATAACAAAGCCTTCTCATTGCAACGGACAGCTCTGAAGTACTTCCAATGCAAACATGGCGGATGGCGCCTGAGCCAAATCCTCAACAATACTTTAATGCTGAGCAGCACGGGCGTTTGGGTTGTAGGAAGTCTTTCGAAGTACACCTTTAGAAGGTGGCCGCACAACGAGCTCAGTACTGGGCCTTTCGATATGAAGAGGGCCAGAAGCAGGCGGGGGAGGAGGACCATCAACGATTTCCTTCTCTGCTGCCTGACGCGGTTCGATATAATCTTTCGATCGGGTGGCAACAGAGATGGGTGCAGGACCATTCATCATGAAAACCTGAGAGCCAAACGGGGTGGAGAACTGAGGTTGCTCCACCAGTTGAGTTTGTTGTGATGGGAATGTTTCTTTAAGAACAGCCGGAGTGCCTTGAGAGCCTTTGAGCAGTCAACTCACTTCGGCCCGTCGTGGACAATCCTTGGTATAGTGCTCATCGTCACAAATCAGACAAGGGTACTTCAGTTTGCGTTTTGAACCATCATCAGCATTAAGTTTTGGAGAATCCTGTTTCGGGGTATCGGCTTTGGCCTTACCTTTACCCTTCTTCTTACCCTTGGAAGTTTTATCCGCCGGATTGGACTGGACGACATTCACTTCCGCGGTCTTACCAGGATTCAGAGGGGGCTGAGAAGCAGTATCAGTGGAAGGAGTAGATTTTTGCTTCGCTGGATTTGCACAAGACTTTCAAGAAGTCTGAGACGCAGAATCAATGATACCATCGACAGATGGTGTCCTCAATGCTTTGGTAGTTCCATGTCGTGGAGCATCTAGCAAGAGTTCATACAATGTGTCGGACTGAGAGTACACAAGATCAAGGTACTAGGCACACGCAATGGCTTGTTCCTCAGTAACACATGCCCCCATAGCGATGTCCTTAGCAATCGGACCGATACAAGAGGTAGTGAACCGATCAGTTAGGAGCTGATCAGGAATTGCAAACTTGATCAAACGACGACGCCGCCTCCATTCATGAATATGATCGGAGATATGAGTAGCCCAATCATGTTTTAAGGATGTGAGGAGGTGTGTCCCAATTTCATACCGAACTGGTAATTGAAAGTGGGTGAGAAATGCCATAGCAAGAGAGTTGAAAACATGAAAGATGTCGCGAGAGAGTTCAATGTACCACTTTGCAGCGGCACCAGTGAGAGTCTGTTGGAAAAGACGAAGTCGAATTGAATCGTCAACCCAAGAGTTAGAGGAGGACCAAAGATGGTAAGTCATAACATGCGCTTGGGGGTCTTCTCTGGACTTGCCATCAAATTTGGGACAATTGCCAGGACTTTTAGTTGGAACTGGAGGCTAATATGGATTATGGAGGATAGGATCATTCGTCAACTTTGACACATCAGGCAGTTCCAGCGTAGCAAGAAAAGGCAATTGTGGATTGAAAGGCATTGCTAGCCTTTGATAAGGACCAGTATTGAGATTCCAGCCAGGTTGGGAGAAATTATGACCCCATATGTTTTGTCCCGGAGGATTTTTCCCATAGGGGTTATAAGCCTGATAATTCTGCCCATACACCGGTTGAGGACCAAGATATTGATTCTGAGCAAACCACTGAGGTCTTGTCTGAGCAACATATGGATTTTGTTGTGGAATGTAAGCAGTGCCTGGGGGTGCATTATATACCACCTGAGATTGACCTTAAGCAAAGCCTTGGGGTGCACTGTATACTACCTGAAATTGACCTTGAGGAATGTAAGCAGTGCCCTGAGGCTCTACGGGTTGCCCATGGGGTGCAGGTTGGCTTGGTTGTTTGGGTTGGACAAGCTGTCCCTGCGGTGCAGGTTGGCCTGGATGTTGAGAGCCACCAAGTTGTCCCTGAGGAATAGGTTGGCCTGATGGTTGAGATGAGCCAAGTTACCCCTGAGGAACAGGTTGACCCAGCTGAGCAGTGGAGGGTTGACCTTGTACAAAAGTTGGGCCTTGTTGAACGTAAGGCTGGTTCGGTTACACAAAAGGTTGTCCCAGAGATGGATAGGTTTGCCCCAGGGGAACATAAGATGCTCCCTATTGAACATAAGGTCGACCAGCAGGACCATAGGGTTGTCCCTATTGGATGGAAGGTTGTCACTGAAAGGGTTGTCCTTGTGGACCGTAGGGTTGTCCCTATGGACCATAGGGTTGTCCCTGTTGGACCGAAGGTTGTCCCTGGAAGGGTTGTCCCTGTAGGTATGTGAACTGGTTGGGGTAAACCAGCATTTGAGGTGTCTGAACATACAAGTTAGGATCAGGCAAATAGACGGGATTTCCGTACTCATCATAATGATGCGGAGGATTAATAGGAGCTAGCGACTGCTGAGAACCCTGAGGGGTGTAATTTTGTTGTTGAATGGCCAACATATATTGATCGTACGTCAAACCTTTAGGAATTGGATTAGAAGAGATGGCCGCACTACCAGTAGGTTGGATTCCTGAAACGAGAGGCTGTGATCCATTCACGGCGGGCCCAACAGGTATCGTGGAAGTGATAGAATCGACCCATGAATAACAGAAGATGGCGATACAGACGAAATCACACTAACAGATGGTGCGGATGAAGCCACACAGACAGTGGGCTATGTTGGGACAAACGTAACGACCGTCGACGTCATGGGAGTCGAGGGTGATACCCTCGATACTGTGACATACGACCCTTCCGCAGGTAGCCGATGTACCTAACCATATTGGATTCTGATACAAGGACGTAGCACCAGAAATGATCTAACTCAACATACGATAACCGGTTGGGAGAGATATCAGCTGTGAGGAAGGTTGACCCGAGACATAAGGAAAATTCTCTGAAGGGAACTAATAGTCTCTTGTAGAAACATAAATCTCTTCACAATTGATGGGACTCGAAGAGTCCATGTCGGATGAAGCCATGTTGTCGGCGAAAAGGCGACAACCAGTGGCAAGTAAACCACGTGTTAATGGCGATTCAAGTGATTCCGAGGCAAGAGGTTCCGAGGTAAGAGGAAGAAATTCTTCTTCGTCCTTGACACTGGCCCAAACGTCCAGAGGTTGCCAATTGATATCAAATGGTTCCTCAGGAGGAGATCGAGTAGCAAGGGGTTGGATACTCGAAACAATAGAGAGCCAGTAACCTATAGGACTAGTAGGCCGAGGTGCCTCCGAAGAAACTTCGGGAGAAGGATCTCCACTACGAGGTAATGAAGGGGACGACGAAACCGGTGGTTCCACCACTGTGACTTTGTCTCAAAAGCAGGAGAGAAAAGAGATAAGCAATTCGAGGCTTCAAGACCAAACACTAACGAGTTACTTACGAACAAGCCAAGAAAATATCTTTAATGGGCGTGTGATCGTAGGCAATTCATTTTATGACATCGAAACAAAACTCCGCCTTTTCATATTTTAAGAGTCAAGAAAAAGGCAAAAGGTGACTCTAGTCATTTTTAGGTTGAACGAGAGTGAAAGGACAAATGCTCAATGATCTTTTCAATTTTTAGAGTCACGAAAAGACCAAAATGACTACTCAAGAAATCTAAGCAAGAGGGTGTACCAAGAATCCGTGAACTACAATATACACCTTGGTGATCAAATGAAAGAGATGACCAAGGACTTAACGTACGTGCAGGCAATCTCCCCGAATGTTGTGTTCGGTGTATCACGGTTACAAGGCAGTAGACTCGGCTTCCTACAGAGAAAGGTGTGCAACCTATGAGGGTCTCCCTTTATATACTCGACGGTACGGGGAGCAGAAGTCCATGCTAGCACTGTCTATTGCCAGATGGCGAACAACAGCTACTAGGTTTAATGACGCCAAAACACGTCACTAGCTTAGACATCTAAATGTAAGCATTAGGTTTCAATGTTTCCTTAGGTTGATTGAGTTCATTTTAAAGTTGATCTTGAATTAATGTTGCAGTTTCAAGGCCTTACCACATGTAATCTCAAATCCTTAATGCACAACTATATGCGAAAGTGAATCATGTTGAGAATTTGGAGGGCTGTAGGTTAATACAAATTCTCTTCTTGATAATTACTTGTGATCTTACTTGTAATATTTATGTCTTCTCTTCTTTTAGTTTAGTTAGTCTTTCATCAAGTCAATTATCAAATGGCACAAGGCACAAAAGTTAGGCTCCTAGAGCCAGGGCAAAACCTCTCCCTCTTGGAAAGGAAAACCCACGAGAAATTCTTCTTATAGACTTTCAGATGACAAGTACCATGACAAAGACTCAGACCCTTGACCCTTGTATGCCTCCAAGACCTTGTCACTGCTTCTTCATTCACTTCTTTAAGTTGATCCTTCTTTTCTACATCGTCTTGCACTTTTCTACACCAAGACTAGAGAGCTCGGTCTAACTGTATTTCCCTACTCCAGTTGTATGTGATCCTTACTTAGATATCAGCAACTTGTTATAGAATGTCCTGTGCACACCTTGCACCTTCACTTCACCTTGCTGACTAGTCTTCAGCGTACACACATATCTCGTTTCCTTTTCGATGAACAGTCCACCCTTTTCATACTCTAATGATACCCTTACTTGTGTTGCATTACTTCACTGAGCACACTTATTATACTCAGCACTTCACAGTCCTGTAACTTCTAAACACAGTCTTATAACTTCGCATATATATAACATATTTACTTTTGATTACTTCGTTGTTCCACCTCTAATTCTGCACTTTGTTTCTGTCCTGACCTTCACATTAAATCACAGAATTGTTCTTGAAGTCACCGCAAATTTGAGATTTTGTCCGAAAATCTCAGAATCGATTTCTATTGTATCACAGTACTGCACAGCACAGTGTGTTATTTATAGTGGTCAGGCCCTATAATAAGCCGACCTGACCATGAAGAGATGTGACGGTTTGTGAGCCGACTCTGCTTGTTGTTTATAGGCCTACTTGTAGAGGAGTTCTTCCAACATATTGTTGGCTACCTTGAGGAGTATTTACATCAAGTAGTACCATCATTCTTGATCACGTCTTCAAGCTTATTTGACAAGTTCCTGAGGCATACCATCATTGACTTTACTTCATATACATGACTATATTTATGACAAGATGACAAATCCTTAAAAGACATCAAGAAGACGTCTTTTGACCTATAATAAAAATCCTTGCTCATGAAACCCATGAAGCAAGCTTAGCAAAAATACATTTTATTATCTTTGTCTTCTTCTTTACATAAATACATAATTACATAGTCAACATGAAGACCGACCTAGTTACACTTTTCAACACTCCCTCTTAACTAGGGAGGTATTCATACAGGTACATGGTCAATTTCAAACTAAAGAATCTCATAAGAAGAATCAAATTGGTAATTGCATCTGTATAGCATCATATCAACCAGCATTGTCCTAGTGCAAGGCCTTGACTAACAGCCCCATCTCTCAACGAGACAATGGGCTACAATGCTGGCGAGACGCATGACTTATAGACACCATAATCATTGTCTTTCCAAGGTACATATCACCCCTCCTGAGAATGGTTTCTGGAGGTAACGGCCTTCAGATGACTATTCTCTTGGGTAGCCAGCGCTCAAAGAATATCAGTCCACGACTACTCTTATCTTGAATGCCCTATCTCATTCTCAAAGAGTATCGAATGCCAGATGATTACCCAATTCTCCATTCTGTCTTCCAGGTGAAGACCAGAATGATGTGTCTATCCATTCTCTTCACATGGCCTTCACTAAGACTTACGGTTGTTAGTCCTGGTCTACTACATGACACATGTAATAGAGAATCACATACATCACTCCCTCTTAACACAGGAAGGACATATTTCAAGTTTCTTCCAAGCAAGAAACTTACCACCAGGCTCCTCATCAACCAGGGTCCTGCAGCAGCAATCCAGCTACTCATGAAGAATTCCTCCCCTCGATGTCATGGTTTTCGATATTGAGGAATCTTCAACTTTTGGCTTCATAGGGCACAAATCATCCATCACTTTCAGTCACAATTCATGTCCACTATCAGAAAGTGATTCATCATTCTTTCTCATCTGGTCCACTATTATGCCATGCCACTTTCCTTCGAATCATCTCCAAGGATCATACATCCTTTCTCATGATTAGCAGCCCTGCACAAATTCATCCAGATAAACATATACATATGAACTTTTAGAACAAAAGTTACCTTAGTGATGATCTTTCACCATGACATCCTCCTGTAGGCATCGGCATCCTTCATTCAAATTGACACATCTCCTAATGATATGTTTTTCCAAGGGTCTTCTTCTTTACCAGACTTCCGTCAGGGTCTACATATCTTCCCATGAGATCTCCTAGTCACATCTTCTTGGCCTCTGGATGATAACTGCCTCTTAACATGGTTGCATTTCATGATGTCTTCCTTTCTGCACATTCTCCATTCCCATGAACTTACAACCTTTTTAGTTTCTCGTTCATATACAACCATCTCATATTCTATGAGGACATATTATGTTGATTTCATCTGTCCGTGCACTGAGAGATACTCCTCCATAGATCATACTTCTAAATACATAAATTCATTACCTGCAACCATATGACATGATTTCACAACATCCAATGTTAGCATATATATATATATATACATACCTCATACCCTTTTCCCTTGAGTCATCTTGTAGCAATTTTCTCAAGAATGAAGAGCTTCATTCTCTTGGATTGCTCCATCAATATGTCATCACATCCCAGAAATCTGTTTCCATGATGACCCTTGCTCTTGATGACTGCTTTCCATTAGTAATGTTATCAGAGAGGTTTTCCCAGAGCTGATTCACCACAAGCTCCTATCATGCTTTCATCAAGATGCTACACTGCTTCCTATCATATAACCAACAGAAATCACTTAAAGAAGAAGATGATCTCAATCATAGTGGAGATCCCTTGCTTCTTCTTTCTCATCAGGCTCTTTCCTCATATGGGCTTCTTCCCTATTTCTTTTGTCCTTTTTCAGATTAATGAAAATTTCCAATTTTAATGCCCAAGTTCATCATATCCAAGGCATCGTGCTTCGTCCACATTTCTTCTTTTACTCTGAGGACCAAAACTTGCCGAATTTTCCTTTCTTCCTGGACATGGTTGCAAAGGCTTGATTCATTTACTTGATCCTGTAATATTCCGAATAGAAATAAACAGCAATATAAAGCACATGAACAAGAAACTATAGCAAATAGAGAGACATCACATGAACAAGACACAATATGGAGAACGTTGATCCATTTTATTAAGTACTGAAAGATAAAATGAATACAATGGTGATCAGAATGATGGCACCTTGGCTTGCACTAGGCAAGTGTATAAATACTCTCAGAATATATCATGGAATGGCTGCTCCCTCAATGACTGCGTAATCTCCAAGTTGTTGGTGTTGCTGCTACTACTAGAATGAACTGACTCTTTGGGGCTGCTCCCCACCTCGGAAAATTGTGAAACTTTGGGAATGGCCTCTCCACCCAATACCCAGAAAAGCCCAGAGAGCTTTCCAAAAATGAATGACCTCCGAAAATGACCTCCCTTGAGGTACCACGCTGTCCCAATGATAAACGTTGGCCCTGAATGATCTGTTGTAAAATATGGCCTCCAACTCTACCAAAATGATGGAATAGGGAAGGGCTGACCCCTTCCCAACTCTCTCGGGTTGAATCCCCTGATAAGCCCTCAATCCAGAATCTCCTCTTCCAAAGACTACGTCCTCCCTCTCACTGACTGCGCTATCTCTGCAAGTGAATAATCCCAACTGTGGTTGTTCCAACTCTCACCGATAAATCAAGAATGGAACTCCTCACCTGAGTAGGCACTCGGAGTCCCCCAGGGCTGAGGTTGGGATTTCCGCACGGAGACACCCGATGTGCTGAATAGCACTTGCAGACTTTGCTCAACAAAAAAAGCATGCTCAATGTCAAAAGACAAATAACATAGATGCATAATAGAATGAGAGAATGAGGAGCCTCTTCCCCTTTTTATGCTTTGAGAGCCTTGCTCTCACCCGGGCCCCACCAACTGCGTTGTCCCTCTTGGCCCACGTTGTCCCTCTCTCACTGCGTTGTCATGGGCCCAAGCTGCCCACGCTGCCATTTCATCCTCCTGGGCCCCACGCTGCCAAATAATTATATGCTCAAGTGACTTTAGGGAATGTTTATTTCCTAAGTGTAGGTTGTGTGTCTCATCACCCACTTTATTAACTGAATTAACTTTAGAAAAGCAAAACTGACCAAAATTAATATTACCAATTAGCTGCTGCTAATTGGGAATATTACAGATCCTCTAACCGCTTTGGCTTTCAATTTTGTTTCCTCTATTTATATAGAGACCCTAAATTGTGGAATGGTGTGACTTCTATCTTCCCGTTTGATTGTGAAGTGAAACTTTCCCATTCTTCTCATAGAGCTTTTAGCACCATTGTAGTCTTCTCCTAGTTCTTACAGTTGATCAGAGAGATTGCTTCTCTTGCAATACTCACAGAGAATAGCTCTACTAATTTCTTATATACTCCTTTTGATGATTTTAGATTTGGTACATAGGAGATGATAGAGTATTTTGTGGATTCTATAAGAATCCTTTGGGCTCTTATACCTCCCTTCATGAATTTGGCATGACTTGATTGTCCTTGTCTTCTATGGAAAGTTTGAAACCCCAAACAGTTCGTTTCTTTCTTTTCAAAGGAGACATTTTAATAGATTCATATAAAGTCATAGATATACTTACTTGAGTAGATGCTTTTCTTCTTCTATCAGCTTGACTACTTTGAAGATGGTTGAAGCTTCCTTTGAATGGTGATTGATGAGGCTATTCTGCTGCTTCCTTGAAAGATCAAGGATGATAGGTAACTTGCCTTGAAGCTTTTGATGGCAATACTTTGAGATAGCAATGATCTGTTGGCACATTTAAGATGGTTCCATAATACTGCCTTATTTCCTTCACTGTGGAAGACAGACCTTTCTTCTAATCAAATCCTTGCTTTGATACCCTCCATGAAATCTGATCCTTGAGTGTCTCTATGCCCTTTCTAGCACCTTAGCTCTGATACCATGTTGAGAATTTGGAGGGCTGTAGGTTAATACAAATTCTCTTCTTGATAATTACTTGTGATCTTACTTGTAATACTTATGTCTTCTCTTCTTTTAGTTTAGTTAGTCTTTCATCAAGTCAATCATCAAATGACACAAGACACAAAAGTTAGGCTCCTACAGCCAAGAAAAAACCTCTCCCTCTTGGAGAGGAAAACCCACGAGAAATTTCTTCTTATAGACTTTCAGATGACAAGTACCATGACCAAGACTCAGACCCTTGACCCTTGTATGCCTCCAAGACCTTGTAACTGCTTCTTCATTCACTTCTTTAAGCTGATCCTTCTTTTCTGCACCGTCCTACACCATCTTGCACTTTTCTACACCAAGACCAGAGAGCTCGGTCTCTAACTGTTTTTCCCTACTCCGGCTGTATGTGATCCTTACTTAGATATTAGCACCTTGTTATAGAATGTCCTGTGCACACCTTGCACCTTCACTTCACCTTGTTGACTGGTCTTCAACGTACACACATATCTTGTTTCCTTTTCGATGAACAGTCCACCCTTTTCATACTCTAATGATACCCTTACTTGTGCTGCATTACTTCACTGAGCACACTTATTATACTCAGCACTTCACAGTCCTATAACTTTACATATATATAACAGATTTACTTT
This sequence comes from Pinus albicaulis, assembly GCA_034641835.2. NCBI lineage: Eukaryota > Viridiplantae > Streptophyta > Pinopsida > Pinales > Pinaceae > Pinus > Pinus albicaulis. The sequence continues at coordinate 905,461,157 of CM076578.1, read as the reverse complement.
TGATTACTTCGTTGTTCCACCTCTAATTCTTCATTTTGTTTCTGTCCTGACCTTCACATTAAATCACAGAATTGTTCCTGAAGTCACCGCAGATTTTGTTGCCGAGATTTTGTCCGAAAATCTCAAAGTCGATTTCTGTTGTATCACAGTTCTGCACAGCACAGTGGGCTATTTATAGTGGTCAGGCCCTATAATAAGCCGACCTGACCATGAAGAGATGTGACAATTTGTGAGCCGACTCTGCTTGCTATTTATAGGCCAACTTGTAGAGGAGTTCTTCCAACGCATTGTTGGCTGCCTTGAGGAGTATTTACATCAAGTAGTATCATCATTCTTGAGTCATGTCTTCAAGCTTATTTGACAAGGTCCTGAGGCGTACCATCATTGACTTTACTTCATATACATGACTATATTTATGACAAGATGACAAATCCTTAAAAGACATCAAGAAGACGTCTTTTGACCTATAATAAAAATCCTTGCTCATGAAACCCATGAAGCAAGCTTAACAAAAATACATTTTATTATCTTTGTCTTCTTCTTTACATAGATACATAATTACATAGTCAACATGAAGACCGACCTAGTTACACTTTTCAACAAATCATTCCCATTCGATGAATAGCTAGCTAAGAGAGGGATAGTAGTTCACAATGAAGCAGCAATAAATCGAATACAAGGAGAACTTTTCCTAATGCAACTAAGACAACTAAAGCAGAAAATGAAAATATCTTTCCTTGTTCACTAAAAGCTACTAATGCAAAAGAACATTTTCATTTCCAAACCAAGAGAAAGAATGCAAATTTTGTCCTTTTAGACGAAAGAGAAGCAAAATGCACTGTTACACTAAAAGACCAAACGAACACTGGTTTTGAGTCACTCAAACAAAATGATCTAAAACAAAAAGGCCAAACCGAAGGGGATGTAAAACACACTCAAAACAAAGGCACATTCCATCAAGCAGAAAGAGGGCTTTCAAACCAATTCAGCGAGCAATGTAATCTATGCTCAGGGTGACAGATGGAGAGCAAAACGAACACTAAGATGATCATTCAACGACCCAACGACACATAGAACCGACAGAAAATATCAAACAATCAGTGGACAAATTGAAAAGATAAAAGACTAGACTGACTCTGACTCAACTCGGAAGGTTCAGCGAGGAAGTAGTCGAACGAGCTACAAAAGTCACCTAGAAACCCTAGGATGACGATCTACACTGATCAGACAAGGGGCAAACAGCTAAGAAGAATGAGACAGGAGAGTCAAGACAATTCAAATAGAATAATTGAAAAAGGAAAACCCAACCCAGAGGCAAGACACACTGACAAAACTCAGGGAAAAGGCCAAAATCCTAACCTACAGGATTCGACACGTCTGTCAAGTTGTAATCTGGGCTAAACAGAGGATGGCGCGCCTGTGAAAAAGCCAACAAGCGCCAATTGGCGTGACTGTTCAAGAAATAGCAGCGTCGAGCCAGAAACCTATGATAAAGATAAAAAAAGACTGATAAAAGGCCATACTTGACACTTTGAGACTAAGTATGATGGTTGGAAACAGTCAGAAAGGCAGAACAAAGCAAAAAAGCGGTAATACGACCAAATTCGAGCAGACAAGCAAAACACTAAACAAACAACGAGAGACGACAAACACACTGACTCCCCAGTATGGTCGTCAACTTGTTATACAGGTAAATCCCCTCTGCGGACAGAGGTGATCCCTCTAGCCCTAGGGTGGGTCTAGCAACAAGGAAGCATGTTGGACTTTCGGACTCCTAGCTTATAAACGAAGAATGAGTCGAGATAGATGACCTACCTTGGTCCAATGCTCTTGTCATATCTTGCAACAGTGATCCGTTGATCTTCGTCTTCTCACATCGCGATCCTTCAGTGATAAAGTCGGTCTACCTGCATGAAGACCAAGTGAAAAGTGACAGCATACGAAAACATACTTTCATTTATAGCTATTTGATTGGTCAAGGATAATCAAACATTTTGCATAAAATTAAACATATTAAACACAAAATTGGAACCAAAAAACCAGTCATGTATTAATAAGTAGAGAAAAGGAGTTTACAACCTTAATGCCTTGACATTGCAGCTTCCTTCGACAGGTCCAGTCGGGCGCGTCTCAAGCATTCGTCAAGGATTGGACTTAGTGAGGCAACAGGCCTAAACTCTCTCTCGACAATGGATTCCTCTCTGCTTTATTCTTCACACCAGCTATAGTAAGGACTGTTCAGCTAGCTGAAACAATGTGAGAAGGAAGTATTTATAGGAGACGAGGAGATGGTTTGGGATCCCTCATTAGGTGGAAGAGTGGCCTTATCCCTTTGGGGAGTTGCACAAATGTAGGAAACAAGAAGCCAAAGGGAGGATTTCGACGTTATTCAATCGAACAAACTATGATGACTCCGCTCACGAAGTAGTTAGGAATGGAAACTTCACTTCTATTCTAAAAAACATTCCAAAAACAGTTCAGCGTGGGTGAGACACTGAGACAAAGGGCCAATGGACGCGAGGTCCAGTGTTAATTTCTCGATGGGCGCGAGGCCATAACTGCCTACCAACGCCGACCCAAAAAAAAATGTTTTTGAGAGTCTGCTTGAGGAGTGATCAACAGAGGAAATGTTCTTGACATGCCAAGGGATGCAATGGCACTCATAGTAAGGTATGACAATACACAAAAGTCACTGAAATGGTCCTCCAATGTTCGAGATGGGGATTGCAGGGACGGTGACAAAATACTGTGTAACAAGGAGTCAACGAAGAAGTAGTGACCAGGTCTTGGAGGCATTCAAGGGTCAAGGCTCTGAGTCATGGTCTTGGTACTTGACATCTGAAAGTCTATAAAAAGAATTTCTTGTAGGTTTTCCTCTCCAAGAGGGAGAGGTTTTGGCCCTGGCTTGAAGAGCCTAGATTCGGGTCTCTTGTGTTTTGGTAATTAACTTGATAAAAGACATAATAAGCTAAGAGAAGAAATAAGTAAAAGAAGTAAGCTCACAAGTAATTATCAAGAAGAGAATTTGAATTAAACTCTGCCCTACCATATTCTCAACACGCAGTGCCTCGAATCTCCTTCTTTCCTTCTGCAACTGAGCTCCTCTGCTTCTTATATGTGCTCTGATACCATGTGAAAATTCCACAACTTGGAATCCTACTGCAACAACTGATTAAATTTCTTCTATTTGTTAATTAACTAAACAAATTATTTACTGTTTGCTATAGTAAATATCGAAATCAATATGCTGCAGCCTTCACAAAATAAATACAACGGAGGAAATCTAGAAACACACACATATAACTTAGTTATTTTTGGACAAAGTCCTAGGAAAAACCCAATGTGGGAAAACTGGTGAAGCAACTAAGGGTTTGTATATTATGCAGTAGTAAATTTTGAGAACAAGTCTATGGTTGCTCTAAATCTAGCAAACCATACAGAGTAAATCTGACAACAAGTTAGCGAGAAAAATTTGACTCTGCAATTGGTGATCCAACACTGATCCGGGCTCCGGATGAGCTGCTTTGTGCTACCTCTGCACAGTCACTACGTCAGCCTACGCAGTACTGCATCACACAGCTAGGAACTGCGTCCCCTTCACTATCTGATCAGTCGTTGTTTGGAAACTTGACCCTCCTTGCCCTTCGGTCTCTCACTCCAACCTCTGGCACTGAATCAGCTCTGTCTCCTAGCAAAAATATGAATCTCCTCCTAAAGCTCTGCATTGCCTCTGCATGGCCTTTGCGCTGCCTCTCTGCTTTGCGCTCACCGGATCTGGAAAATCTTCCTCTGGCCTTACTATCCCTGCCCCTCTTTCACTGCGACAAGTTCACTAGCTCTCTCTCCAGCAACTCAACGTTGCTACTCTGGAAATCGATCTGCTAGTGAATTCGATTTCTCAAGTATGTTCTCCAAGTGCCCATCGAGTTCCTTCTTATAATCTCTCGTTGAGACATTAACAGCCACAATTAAAACTTAATCAATGGCTAAGATTAACTAAGACTCGATCCACGACTTTTTCTAGAAGATTCGCATCTGACTTAATTAATATGTAATATCCCCAAATGTGGTTTAACATTAATAAAAGAACAAATAAACAATAAACTACAACAAATGTAAAAATATCATCAAGACACAAGAAATGAAGCCAAAACCAGCTGAGCCATTTTATTAATTTTTGTTGGAAGAGTACAATGGTGGTGCTCAGAAAGATGGCACTTGGACCTGCACTAGACAGGCTGAAGAACAACTCTAAATCTAGACAAAAACACTGTTGGAATGATGATCTGCGTGGCTCCCTCTTTGCGTTGCCAGTGTTGGAACTATTGTTGCTCGCTAGAATCGAACTATGGTTTGGGCTTGCTCCCATGCTCAAAAAGTTCTGGGCTTTTAATCTCGGGCTCTACTTATAAGACCCACAAAAACCTGCGAAGGGTTTCCAAAAACTCCGACCCCGGAAAATGGCCCCCTTGTGCTTAGCACGCTGCTCTACTGGAGAAATCGGTCTCCTGGCTGGAACTGCTGGAAAGTGTCTCCAAAACTCTGCCCAAATCCCTGGTAGGAGGTTGGCTAGCCTCCCCTCCAGATCCTCCAGCTGAAACTGCATTGCTCCTCCACTTCCCGACACTTCCTCTCTGTTGGACTGCGCAATCACTAAGCAGTCTAGACTGCGTCTGCACTGCCCTAAAGGGACTGCATGTGGCTGTGATGTTTCTCTGCAAGCTCTTCACAAATCTGGATGGTGCTCCTCTCCTGAGCGGGCACTTGAAGTCCCCCGAGGCAGAGATTGAGATCTCCACTCGGAAATCTCTATGCTAAACAACACTACAGACTTGGCAAAATAGCACAAGCGTGCTTCAATGAGTCAAGACAAAAAATCAGATAGATGAATGAATGAGGAATGAGCTGCTCGCATTCCCTTCTGTCAAAATTGGGCCTCCAACGTTCCCTTCGACCCACAAAGACTGCATTGCCCCTGCTTCGGCCTACCACTGCTCTGCCTCTCCCACGCAGCCACCTAGTAAGCTGCCTCCATACGTTGGGTGGCCACATGGACCCCACTTCAGCCGCAATATTTGCCTTTAAAGACTATAGGGAAGCACTTTAGCTGCTTAGTTTTATTTGAGGGTCCCCTTACCCACTTTATTTCTACTTAACATTAGAAAAGGAAAAAATTAACCAAAATTAATATTCCAATTCGCTGACTGATAATTTGGAATATTACATAATACTTTTTAATTAATCATATTTCCTAAGTTTAGACTTAGGAAATATTAAAAACTGATTAATTATTATAATTAAGCAATCTTTAGGTGGAATTTTCCCAAACGATTTCTGGGTCTTGGAGAATACATGTGTCTTAGCCTCTCTGCAAATTCTCGGGGCTACAGCACATGCGATGCTACAAAAATCAACACAGGGTACAAAATGTTTTCCATGTCTCATGCCTCAAGAAGGTACTGGGACAACACGTGACAGCAGCTACTGCGCTACCCCCATTGGATGATAATGGGTATCTAGTTCTTGAGCCTGAGGCTATCTTGGAGAGCAGCGAGAGGAGATTGAGAAGTAGAGTCATCAGGGAGTTTTTGGTCAGATGGAAGAAGCTTCCTGATGAGGATGCCGCTTGGGAGGGTGAGCAGATACTTCTTCACCCAGCGTTACAGTCGCTTGAGGGAAAGCAACATCTTGGCAAGGAGGACTATTATATTCCCACTTAGCAATGTTGCTAAGTGAAATATCAATTTTGCTCAATTTTGTCATTTTTTGGTTGCAACTTAGGAAAAGTGGATTGTGAGGCCCTGTTGACCACTGGAGTGGCACCTAATGATAATAAGAAGACTCCATACCCAAGGATGAACCAGAAGACATTTGTACCATCAGATATCATCAGTTCAACAGAGTTTTTGAACTCTACTTCTATTTCTCATCATCTTTTCTTGTACCCAGATTCCACGCCCTACGAGGAATTGTAATAAGTGATGCTAGTAATGATGAATTTGAGTCAGTATTGAGTCTGTAATAGGCCTAGGTAGCTTGGGACCTTGCGAACAAGTGAGTATTACTCGGGGAAGTTTTTTTACTCGGTTAATTATCATCTCCCTATCAAGAATTAATAATTAATTGATTTTTTTCCTCCAATTTTACACCAAAGCCAAAATACGGCGTGATGGTGAGGTCTTGGGTGAGTCCTAGTGTCTAGAATCAATGTATATTACCATACTAGATCACACAAAAAATTTCATGGAATTTGGTTAGGTCTAAGTAGTGATTTTATAATTTTTTAGATTTCCCGCAAGTCGAAAATTGCAATAAAAATTGTGATTGAATTGTAATAAGTGTTGCCTAGAGAAGTTGTATGGGGTATGAGTAATCAAAATTACACCTCTCACCCTCAATTTTCTATTATGACACTTTGAGGGGTTAAAAATGTGCTTTGAACCTTCAAAACCCACTTTTATTAAGTTTAGTGAGAAATCTGGCAATTAATTAAGCTAGAAATTAAATAAATGGAGAAAAATAAATATCCACACATGCTAAATGAGGTGGAAATGAGGTGGAAAATTATGCAAGAGTTAAAGAGAAGTCCCAAGGTGATGTGGACTCCTAAAATCAAGGAAAAGACATGTGCTCAAATAAAATTGAATTTTTGGCATTAAATGGGAGTTGCTTACTTGCAAATTCGAATTTGTGAAGTTAGTGCATATTTGGGAGGATTTGAAAGAATATTTGGTAGAGATTTTTGTGGGAAATTGTCCCCACATGGGTTACCACCCATATACACTTGTCATTTCATCATAAAATTCCAATTTGGCACATAAGGGAAGAAGAAAATGATGTCCACTTACCAGAATCCGATTTTTACACTTGGCAATGGAGCTCCACTTATCAAATTCGAATTTGCCTTGTGATCTCCTCCCTCTCACCACTTGGCATTTGGTTCTTCATTGGGATTCGCTCCCAACTTTCTATATAATGGAGCCATGGGCTCTCATATTGTATCATGAATACGAGCTCTTGTGCTTGGAGAGGTTCTGCCACTTTGTATAATCATCTTTCAATGAAATAACAAGACTTTGGGGTTCGACTATGAGGTGTTATTCTTCTATGGTTGTGGTATAATTCTTTATCACGATATTCTTTCTATTGGTAGTATTGTGTTTATTATTTCCATATGCTTGCCAAATATTTGTTAGTGTAGAGCTATCTTGCACTAATATTTGGTTTTAGAGATTTATTCTAGATAGGGAATGTTTTAGTAGATTTTCATATAAATCTCTAAGATTTCTTTCTCATTATATTTTTCTAGCCCATGTGGATCTAACGAGTTTATTTGAAGTTGTGTAGAAAAATATCTTTGGATCAAGCCTCAAAAGTGAGGAGACATTCTCGAAGGAATCAACCCACTCTTAAGCATGAACATGGAGGAACCCACATTGTGATATCCCAAAGTTTTATCTTTCGATTTGTGTTTGCAGGGTCTCTTGGGTTTGTGTTTGAAATCAAATCTATTCTATTCAAATCATTTATTTTAAATATTGTGTTTAAATTTATCATATTTGCTAATAAGAGCATGTTTCTTGACACGACAATGATAATAATCATACTCTCTAACCATCGGTCTAGTCCTTGTATATTTGTAAATACTTTTGGCATTTTTCTCATCTTTCTCAACTAATTTTTTGGTTCCATTTTCAAGAAGTATTTTATTACTAACCTTGGCAGGGACTTAGGCTCTCAAGACTGTAAATCATATCGAAATTCCTTGCAGACTGTCATCACCTTTTGTAGCAGATTTCATCATCTCAAAAGGCTAGAGTTTCAAGATATTATTCGAGGAGTCTCTCTTCTATTCCATTGCCGATTTTTCGTGAAATATTGTCACTGCTTTCTCAAGAAGGGATTCTAGTGTATAAAAGTCAAATATTTATTGTAAAAGCCTTCTCGAAATTGGAGCCTTTCCTCCCAATAAAGGAAGCTCTCATCATTGTAACAAGAAGTTAATAAAGAGTTGACTTTTCTTGAGGGAGCTTGGAAAGCTTTTCCCATAGTATCTCAACTACTCATTTAGAGGGAGGAAATCTTCTTGAGTGGTTAACTTTCTTTTGTCTAGTTTCTAATTTGCTAAACTAATTTACTTGCATTCATCATTTCGTTTGCTAATCTAATCTAGTTGTGAATGGTTAACTCATAACCTCAACACATAACACTCACATTTTCCCATTTTGCAATCAGACTTGCCAATCCATTTTCTTGTATCTTGTGTTGTGCAATATATTTTTTCATTTGTTTAAGTAAAAACATAACACTTTTATTTCATTTGGCAAGCTAATGTTTTCATGGTTTCATTCTAATCATTAATTTTTATCTCAAATCATCTAGTTGCAATTTTATATTCTTTTTGGGTTATTAAAAAACTTTGTATCTCACTTTTGCGCACATCTTTGGAGTAACCCTTGACAAGTCCATTTATTTGCAACTTAAGTAATTTAATTGTGTATGTTTTATTAGCTCATTCCATTCACAAACAACTTGTTAGCTTATGATTTCATGCAATAATTGTCATATCACATCATTTTCATTTCAAAGCTTGTGAGTTGGTATCTAAAAGCATTGAGCTAGTTTCCCTTTTAATATTTCCGTTTGTGTTGTTAATACATGTTTTATGGAGCATCATTGCTAGTTTATGTCATATTGGGCTAAGCACAAATCCTAAGCACATTGTCATTAACATATCTCATTGGAAGCATTTCACCCACATTTAGGCATTTCACTTTGCATTAGTTGCATATTTAAAATTTACTTCCAAGCATAAGCTTGGTTGATAGAAATTATAGGGAAAAAGGCTTACTTGGAAAGTTCTCCCATTTGGTACGAAGTAAAGTAAAAGCGTGTGACCCTCCAGTTATGAAGATGGCTTGTCCCCTTGTAGGAATGAAGACAACGTTGGCTCGTAAGATTTGGGGGACAGGTATCGTTAATGAAACCCCCGGGCCCTCGCCCCCTATTTCTTACAGTCACCCCAATTTTTACCCCTTGGTAAGAGCACAAGAGGAGGACTTCTCACCTAGATTAGGAATTTTAGATTAAAGGTAACCAAGATTAATTGCATCCAAATCTAGTATAATTGCATCTCATGCTTTGATTCAAAAATCTATTCATCTTGAAAGAATTTTACTTCATTTAAGCAAATACATTTTCATTTCAAAGAGCAATACTCTGGAGGCACTAGTTTCTCATATTTTTCATGCTTATCTTATGTATTGATGGTTATTGCTCATATCACGTTTTTTCTTATAAATCTGAAGAAGTAATCTATTTAACTCTAACAACTCTCCTAGAAAACTCACATCTTTAACTTAATTTTTCTTTAGGGACCACCCCCCATAGCTAACCTAGGAGATAGCTTAAACGGAGAGAGTCGGGAATAGGTGACAGCCCCTTCTCTGAGTTCCTTGCCACCAACCACACCTGGTGGGGTTGAAGGATTTTCCCACTATCTAGTAGGTATTTGTAGGCAGCAAGTGATAACAGGCCCCACTTGTAGTTTTGGGCTAAAAAAAGACTCCAAACATAGGGAAAAAGGGAAAATCGAATTGCTAGTGGATGGTGGGGGCCACCCCCAAAGGGAAATACGCGCCCCTTGGCTAATGCGCACTCATGGAGGGAAAAAGATAAGGAAGGTTGATGTATGGGACCAACAAGGGGAAATGGAGGCTCAAGGCTAAATAGGAGGTGCATTCATCATTTTGGGGCTTTTGATCCTCTGACATTTTTACTCACCTAGCACGCTTGAGCTGAGAGCCAAGTTTGCAAGTGTTTTTCAGCACACAAGATTTTCAGGCGAGAATCTCACCCTACCTTCAGTGGACTTCGAGTGCCAACCCAAGGAGGTGATCTACATTTCATTAGGAACTAGCCCAAGCGTTCGTTCAGGCAATTCGTGGGGTTATTACAGCAGACTTGGCATAGTAAGGGGAATACGCATCTCTTGGGGAAGTTGATTGTGGAGCAGCAAAATTAGTAAGCTTTTTGGGAGAGATTTGGACCACCATTTGCTGGAGGATTGGAGTGCTAGCTGGGCACAATTTTGAGGGAGATTAGTTATGCCTTTGGTTCATCATCAGGGACTGCGTGGGCCTGCACAGTAGTGATTCCATGCCACATGTGGGGAGCTTGACAGAAGGATAATTGGGAGTTGAGGAGAGCTGAAACTGGTGGGTGTTTCTGGAGATGAATTTCGCTGGTCTTGCGGTCATTTTGGGGCCTTCCAACAGTGTTATTTCCAAGTGGGTCGATTTGCCCAGCAATTGGAGAGAAGTGCATGGAAATTGGGGAAAATTTCGGAGGTCAGCACTAGGCCAAACCCTTTCTGGGTTTTGGTGGGGAGACTGGGGTTAATTTCCCGGAATTTTCTGAGCACCGGAAATGGGCCAAACAGCAGATTCTTCCAGCCAGCAGTGCAATTTCCTGGGGGGCAGCGCAGAGGGTTGAGGGGAACATCTTCCTAGCAGACGAGCAGTTGTTTTCATCACCTGGGTATTGTTAGCTTGCCTTGGGCAAGCCCAAGTGCATATGTTCCAAGCTTATATTGTACCCCCTTTGAATTATAATAAAAATGGCTCAATTCTGCGCAATTTTTGGAGTATTCCGAGTATTTAATTTTATGCAAATTTTTTGTTGCATGTGCTATGAATGCTTTGTTTATCACTGTTAATTGTCCTTGGGGATATTACATCCAATCCCTCCAAATAGAACATTTCCCCTGCATCTGTAGTTTATATATGTCATAAACAACTATCTGGGATCGTATGATAAAGCCTCGCAAAAAAAGCAATGCCCGCACCAGAAAGCTTTCAAGTACAGTTAAGAGCTGTCCACATATTACATAGCTGAGTGTTTGAATTCCATAAGTCCTTTCATTAAAAAAGGCTTTATTTTTCTTTGACCTTGAAGGTCATGGATGAAAAGCCCAATATTTTTTTCAACTAGGTAATTTTTTTGTTCTTCTATCAATAGATTTGCTGCCTCCATATTTTCAATGTGTGGAATACACATAAAAGAACTGTAGTCACTAGTTTTGCAAGAACTAAAACTATTTTATCCTCTAAGCTCTGAATCCCATGGTATGTTTCAAATGCAATACAATTTAATGTGAAATGTGTTGATGTATACCAATGATGGCATCAAAGCTGCTATGGTGCTGACAGTAAATGAAGATACAGCTCCAAGACCAACTAAAGTGTTCATGTTTGGGGCTCCCCTACACAAACTCTTCCAGCCATCAATGAGCAGTCGGCGGCCTGGCCCAAAAAGTGCTATCAGAGACAATGCCATATGAAATCCTGTAGAATGAAACATATGGATCCAAGGTGGTGCCATGTTTCCAAGGAAATGTGAGGCATGGCCAAAAACACAAACTGCACCAAGAGCCCATGATATAGCAAGTCTACGATCTGCCAAAATCAAAAAATGCACTTCAGATCATAGAAGATAGAAAAAATTACCTGGAGATGAACTACATTAATAAGCATTCCTGCAAATACTCGTTAACTACTATACTAAAAGCACACATATGGTACAATTTACTAAACTGACCGCTCTCCTTCAAAAGAGCCATCCGTTCCTCTCTTTTCCTTTGTGATGATATGTTTCCCTTCTGACTTATATCTAGCATTCATGAAAGCAAATTAGTAAGCATCTAAACACACAAAAGATTTCTCCAAGCAAAAAGAATCATGATTCATCTATGGGAACTAGGTAACAAAGCTAAATTTCATCCTTTCGCAGCTCCTATGAAAATTGTTTCCCTTTTATCCTTTCATTTCTTCATTACAACTGGGTGATCCAAATAAAATAAACTTTGAACCATTTCTCAACAAAAGTCAAAAAAAAAAATTAGAATCTTGAATGCAAAATTGAGATTTAAAGTAAAATTAATTTGACTTTCACTGTTTACACTACAAAACAGTTACCAACAAGGAAAAGTGATTGTGGTTATGAAAAAAATTCTCATTATTAATATTTACTATTGATTTAAATTTGACCCCATGGAATTCTAGAGGAGCCGAATTAAAAACAGCAGCATATTCTTCGAGCCCATGCTCATATACTTGCGTTTTTGTCCTTTTTTGGGCAGGATTTTCCCAATATCCCTATTGTTCATGTGATGTAAATGTTTTATCTATGTACGTTTTGGTTATATGAATTAATATTTGACATCTTTTAGAAAAATAAAAAATACATAAATTGCTGCAAGGATGTTTTTTTTATATGGAGCCATGGAGGAGGCAGATTTGCTCTGGCAATGCTCCTTCTATCAGGAATAATCGTTACATGGCCAATAAAGTGGGATGTATATACTGTTCTCAATAATTTTTAATCTTCCATTGTTCTAGTATGAGAAAATCATGTGAGTGTGTATGTGTAAGGAAAACTTGGAAGATATTTGGTTCTAGGAATGCTCCTTTTGTTAGGAATAATCATCAAGGGATCAATCAACTTGGATTTATGCAAATGTTAGATAGTATGATGTCTAATGTTCCACAGCTCTAGTATCAGAAAAAGCAATATTTGAATGTGTATATGTGTCTAAAGAGAACTTAGACGATATTTGGTGCCCTTGGGGCAACACACTTGTCACAAGAGAATAGTTTCATTAGAGAGTGTTAGCCTCATTTTGCATGAGGCCGATACTAGTGAATTTTTTCACTACTCCTGTAACTTTTATCACAAAGGCAGGTTCTACAAGTTGCAAAGCTTTGGATGGCCTAGGGATTATGGTTTCAATTGATGCCTTCGTTGATAGTTTGATAACATGGAACATGGATGATGATGTGTTAGATGCCTTGATGGTGTTTTGCTTGGTATACTTGCTTATCATAGAGATATAGCATTGCAATTGATCATGTGATGTTCTAGTCTCCATATTTTGTTAGATGAGTGGATATGAGGATATATGGATACCTTGGTTGAACACCTTAGCACTTTTGAACTACATGGACATTATATTTCCATCTTCATTTGATTGGGTTCATCATCACATAAAGTGCTTGGCATGTGCCCCATCTTTTGCATCTGGTTTATGAGCATGGTCAAAACCTAAGTTATCTGACATGTCCTCTCCTCCTTACCCACCCTCCCTACCCCGTGTCACATCTCTAACATGTCGAACATAACATTTGCATGACACATGTTGGTCACATGTCTTGTGAACAAGACATTAACAAGACTTGTGCCCTAATCATGTCCCAAAATTTGGACATGTGTCTAATAAAAAGCAGCCCGCAACCCACTAGAACCGAGTTTCTACCTCATTATAACTAATTTCAAACACAGGTTTGAAGGACATCCTCCCTTGAAGGATTACTGAACATGTGGCACATCTTTGTTAAAGTTTGATGTAATCTCTTTCCTTGGAGGCATTGTTGAAATTCTACAGCATGTGCAGTAGAATACAATTTTCTCATCTGATAATTACTTTTTAATGATTTTTAAACAATTTTTCTCATGCCACTAATATCATTGAATAATTATACACACAAACTCTCAACAGTAAATGCAGTGGAAACAGTAAAAAAAGACAGCCATGCACAATAGACTGTTTTTACCCTAGGAAGCCCACCCTTGGGAGAAAACCCAACAATCTTTTCTTGAGGAGAAATTGTTTTTTCAGCAAGGTTTATACATCAAAATTTTGTCTAGAAATATGTGCCAATTTTACCAGTCAAAACACCAGTCAAACCCAGTCAAACAGCAGTTGGTCAACGCTGATCAAATCAGTAAAAAATCAGAAGTCAACGCTGGTCAATGGCCTGGTTAAACTGGCCTGCGGTCAGATTCGGCCTTGCGGTCAACTCTCAGTAAAACTCAGCCTCGTCAACAGTCTGGTCAAACTCGGCTTGGTCAACGATCTAGTCAAACCAGCCTAGTCAACGGTCTGGTCAAACTCAGCCTTCTTCCTCACAGATGTGGCCTCCAAAAAGAATGATAAAATGATGAAGAGAGATGAAAGATGATCTCCAGCAACAGATTTCTCCTTGGCCGAATTTTTCCTCCACTAGAAAAGATCCAATGAGCTTGCTATGTTGATAATGTAATATCCTCAATTTTGTAAGCACAGAAATATCATTTCCGCTTGCCTAACTACCTCCCTTGGCTAGCAAGTGAGGAAATTACTAAGGAGATTTTCCCAATTCTCTTAGACATTATTATTATTATTATTATTATTAAAGGGGCAAATTATAAATATTAATAAAAAGGGGCAAGGTTACTTCATCAACAAAATAATTAAAAAGGAAAGATCTAGAAGGTTAGAGAAGGCCCGGCAAAATGTTATAAAAGGAAGGAGGAAGCCATTTTCTCATCATCCTATCTTATGACTTCTCATTATCATTGGATTGGAGCTCAAGCGAGTTTCAGCATTGAGGGTTTCAAGCGAGATCCTCACACTAGTTTTGGTGGATCTCATTGCCACCCTAGCTAGTTGCCATCCAATTTCGGTTGACGATATTGACACCCTAGTTGGATTAACTTCAGAGATTATTTTTTAAGATCTAATCAAGTTTGATTGCAGGCATTCTTCAGCATATTCTGTTTGCAGGAGGATGAAATTCGTATTTTTCCAAGAGGCCGAGTTTTTCTTATAAGGAGGGCCGAGTTAAAGAGGAAAGTATATTCATCTGCATATCAATTCATCAAGCGAGTAAGGTCGAATTGTATTGTTTCTTCAGGATCTGAAGAGAAGCCGAATTATCTCGTTGCAGAGAGTATCATCTCCCACATTAGCTGAGGATCATCATCATTGGCACGGGATCAAAGGCTACTTCTGGAGTTGTTGAATATTTAATATTAAGGCCAAATTCCGCTCTCAATACCCAGGGCAAGTTCCTTGAATTGAAGAGGGCCGAATTCCATTAAAAAAAGGAGCCAACTTCTGAAGTGTCAGTGGATCAATTGCAGAAGGAATATTGTGTTTGAAGGATCAAGTCTCTCTCTCTCTAAGGAGCCACTTTTAAAGACAAAATTCAAGAGTATAGGACAAGTATAATTTTCTGAGGGCCACATTCTTAAACCTGAAGTGGAACGAATTTACTTGGAGTCCAGTGCCAAAAAGGGACGACGAGATACACTCACTGCAAGAGGTCGTATCCATTTCTTTATTGCAGATTAAGTCAACATTTTATGAAATGGTCGAGTATATCCTCAGAGGGCCGAATTAACCAGAGATTCAGAGACTGAATTGACATTGTGTTCCTGGACCATTGGCAGAATAATCAAAGGTAAAGCTTCAGCAATTATTTCTCAGGATTCCCATCAAGTTTGTGGCTACAACACTTGTTTATTGGAGGACAAAATCACTTCATTAACAAGCCCGAATTCATTGTCACCTCTGGGTTGAATTTATCTGAAGCAGGACTTGATCTTATACCTGGACGTTAGCAAGCCAAGTCTGTCAAATTGTGGACGCAAAGTCGTACATTGAAGGGCCAAGTTGCTACTATCAACTGATAGTGTTTCCATGAGACTAGTGGAAAGCTACTGAATTGTATTCAAATTTTTCAGAGGGCTTAATCAGATCAAAACTCAAGTTCTGCATCGAAGTTCTGTTTGTAAAACTTTAAAATTCAGTCTCGAATAAATCTTATTTTGCCTCACACATCTATTATTGTCAACTCTATTTGTTTATGAAATATTTGATGAAATGTATGTCCCATAAAGTGTTTGTTGAAGGTGTGTTACTAACTTACTATGTGTTTGATGAAAGTGTTGCACAACAAGTGTTTGTGCTTAGAAGCACCATTGTCAAACCAACCATTAGTAACAAATCAATCTTGCTCTATAAAAAATAGATCACTCCATCCTGGAGCAAGCAATGTGAGCATTGTGTGCCAATCTTCACTAACCAAATTAGCATGGACCCATGGGAGAAAGACTGTCCCTAGGCCATTCACCCCTAGCTAAAAGGACCTTTCCAAGGTCCGGTCCTTTAACTGTGGCGATCTTGGACACTTCGCCAGCACTTGTCCTAAGAAGAAGGACAAAGGAGCTTCTGATTCCAAGGCTGCAGCAAAAAAAGGACGATAACTCTGATGATGATGCATCCATGAGTGCTCATGTGCCTCGAGAGAAGAGGTGGGATGACATGGATCTGTAGAGCACCTACAGACAAAGTGGCGGGATACTTGAGTCAACCCTACTCTTGGATCACATACGAGCTACGGGAGCCTTAAGACGGTAGCAGAATGATTTGGGAGATGGTTGCAGAAGGTCACATTGAAGCAGAAGAGGGAGCTGAAGAGCTGAAGAGGGAGTAGCGTAATGCAGAGGCAGCAGCACAGAGGGGTTGATGGGACTTCAACAGCGCAGAGAGGTTGTGCTCACGCAATGCAGTGTTGCAGCATAATATTGCCTCCAAGAGGACAGCGTGAATCAACATCAAGGGAGCTTCGGTGATAGATGCAGCTTGACATATTTGTCAAACAGTTGGGCAAAGTCTTTCAGTTGCTTACTTCTCAGCAACTGAGTTGCAGTGCAGCAGTTAGTAGTGACAGTGCTATGGGTAGCATCATGCAACAATTTGAGAGGGAGCTGCAGTACAAATTCACTCAATAATCAATGCAATTCAATTTATTTGCTCATCCACTCAACAAGTTCAATTCACACAAGAAGCAGTGCAGTAAAAAGTGTGAAGAGCAGAAAGAAGAAGGAAAGGTGCAGGATCAAATTTTTTGGGTTCTCTCTCTCTGTTTTCTGCAAAGTTACTGGGGAGTTGCAAGATCGAAGTTGTTGGAGTTGCAGGGTCGAAGTTCTACTGTCGCAGTTGGTCGAAGTTGCAGGAGGGTCGAAGTTGCAGGAGGGTCGAAGTGTTGCTGCTGCATAGATCAAAGTGTTGCATAGTTCGAAGCGCTACATAGGTCGAAGTAGTTGTTGCTGCAAAGATCAAAGTTTTGTCGCTGCAAGGTCGAAGGTCTACATCGAAGCTGCTAGAAGGAAGGGCTAACTTGGTGGTTGGAGGATGTCTATGTCTAGGGTGAAGATTCTAGGACTATCGCAGGAAAACTATTGAAGGAAGAGATTTTGACTGGGTTTTCCCCTAGAAACGGGTTTTTCCCTGCCAAAGTGCCTACATCTTGTGTCTCTTGTCTTGTGATCTTCATATACATAATTTGGTAATTGCTTGATAAAAGATAATATAACAAAGAAGTAAAAAAAGCCAACATAATTTACAAGTAATTATCAAGAAAAGAGGAATCAAAACCTAAGTCTACTTGCATTGATTTCTCAACAAATGTATCATTCTCCCCTAGTCAAATCAGCATGACCCCATGGGAGAATGTCTTTCTGGTAGCATCGGATGTGCTCTACGTCTCAAAATTTGCGCGGAGGCTTAGGCACATGTATTCCAAAGAACCCAAAAAGCATTTTTGGAAATTCCACTCAGATTTTGTTTTATGAAAATAATTAATAATTTTTAATGGGGCACTAAATCTAAACTTAGGAAATTAAAATAATTAAAGGATATCAATTAAAATAGAGTGTGAATCTTGTAGAAAAGATAGAGATCAAGTCAAGTTAATCTTAGTCGTTGATTAATGATTTAATCTTAGTCGTTGAAGGCTCAACGAGAAGATTATAAGGACTTGATGGGGCATTTGGAAAATACATCGAATACACCGAGAAACAGAGTCTAGAGATTGAATTTCTTAAGTGAGCAGTGTCGATTTATGGTAGCATCAGATGTGCTCTAAGTCTCAAATTTGCAGGGAGGCTTAGGTACATGTATTCCAAAGAACCTAGAAAAGATTTTGGAAAATTCCACTCAGATTATGTTTTATGGAAATAATTAATTATTTTTAATGGGACCCCAAGTCTAAACTTAGGAAATTAAAATAGTTAAAGGATATTAATTAAAACAAAGTGTGAATCTTCTAAAAAAGACAGAAATCAAGTTAATCT
Organism: Pinus albicaulis; assembly: GCA_034641835.2. NCBI lineage: Eukaryota > Viridiplantae > Streptophyta > Pinopsida > Pinales > Pinaceae > Pinus > Pinus albicaulis. The sequence goes on along the minus strand of CM076578.1, from coordinate 905,443,199 downwards.
TAGCCATTGATAAAACGATTTAATCTCGATCGTTGAAGTCTCAACGAGAAGATTATAAGAAGGACTTGATGGGGCATTTGGAAAACACACCGAAACACCGAGAGATAGAGTCTAGAGATCGAATTTCTCAAGTTAGCAGTGCTTAGGAGAAGTTAGATCGAGAAGATTATTGCAGAGGGGGCAGTGATAGATCCGGTCGGAGATTTTCCTGAGTCGGGAATACATCATAGAGGAGACAGAGAGCAATATGTAGAGAGGCGGCATAGCAGCTATGCAGAGCCAGTGCTGCAGCCTTGAGGAGATTTGTGATTCAGTTGAGGATCAGTCAGATCTAGTGCCGGAGTGCTGGGGTGTGAGACCGGAAGGGCTAGAGATCAATATCTAGCCAGCAAAAGAGCCAGCAAGGAGAGGTGACGTAGCCCCCACGCAGAGTGATGCAGAGACTGCACAGAGGTAGTGTAGGGCTCATCAACTTAGTGTTTGGCCAGTTCAAATTTTTCCAATGTCAGTGTGAGGTAATCCTCACAAGCTCTTTGTCAGTGAGATTCTCTATGTGGATGGACAGTAAGGCATCACAGATTGTATTCAGATCTTCTACATAATAATACAAACCTTCAGTTCTTGCACTGGTTTTCGCGCATTGGGTTTTTCCGGGGACATTAGTCCAAAAAGAACGATGTTGTGTGTCTATTGTTTATTCTTGCTCAGATCTTGTTTTCGCACTTATTTATTTTCAACAGTTTAATTTTGTGAAGGTTGTATTGTATGGCTTTCAATATTTACTGTAGAAAACAGTAAATAACTTGTTCAAGTAATTAACAAGTAGAAGAATTTTCATTAGTTGCTCAGTAGGATTTCGGATAGTGGAATTTTCACCTAGTATCAGAGCTTGTTTATAAGTGCAGGAGGAGCAAGAGAGCAGAATCAAAGAGTTGCGTAAGCAGCAGATGGATTTCCCAGTGACTGCGTAGTCCAAGCCAAGAGGGCTAGATCTGCAAGGAAATCTCTCTCTAAGTGAGCCGACAGAGAGGTAGGATTTTCTAGTTTGTCGTTTGTCAGAGGCAGAGGGAGCAGCGCAGCAGATTCAGTGCAGATCAGCAAGCTGGTGGGACGCAGTTTTCTTGTAGCAGCAGTTGTTGGTGCAGAAAACGTCAGAAGAGAGTAGCAGAAGACATTTTGGGGGATTTCTGACCTCAGAGAGTTTCTTGCCCAAGAAACTCTGATTTTCCGTGCAAAAGCAGCATGTTCGTGATTTATTTGGCTTGCTCCAGCAGGGATTGCGTAGAGCCAGCTGCACAGAGGGTTAGAGGCAGCAGATCGACATCTGCTTGGGTGAGATGGTAGCCAGTGGGTTGCGTGACCAGGATCGGTTGGAGGGTGCCTCCAACTACGTAATCTAGAAAGCAAGGATCTCCTTCCTTCTAGATGAACATGACCTCAAGACTTTCATCAACAATACATTGGTTGAACTAGTAGATGTCGCACCATTGAGAGCCTTCAAGAACATGGCAAAATCCAAACAGTTGATCCTCGACGGGGTGAAGGATCATATTGTTTCACACATTTCTAGCAAAGGGACAGCTAAGTAAATGTGGAATGCATTGGCCACGCTATATTAGGGGTCTTCCGAGCAACGGAAGATGTTCTTAGAGGAAAAGATGCGGACTACCGGGATGCAGAAGGGAGAACGCGTTGATCTGTTCCTTGCAAAAATTTAGGAGGTCTAAGATCAGCTGGCAACTGTTGGAGCAGCGCCCCAAGCCACAGAAATGGTCAGAATTTCCTTGAATTTTGTGTCCGAAGACTATCATGTCTTTGTCCAGAGCATCCTAGGCAGAGAGAAGTTGTCAGACTGGGAAGGAATGTGGGCATCTTGTCAGCAAGAAGAGATGAGGAGAGATCTACTCAAGTGCAAACTTGATGGCAGCAGCAGCTGTGGGACGAAGACCAAGGAGGAGGAGGAGAACGCATCCCTTGCATCAAAGGGGCAACAGGAGCAGCGGAGATGAAAGAAGGACGTCTCAAAGATCAAGTGCTTCCGGTGTGGCGAGATGGGATATTACGCTACATAGTGTCCTCCCAAGAAGAGGACAAAGATGAGAAGCATGATCCGCAAGCTGCAGCTGCGAAGATCAAGGAGGAATTAGCCATGATTGCCTACATATTGCCAGGGGAGCATTAGGGTGATCTGAAGATGTAGTTCAGCAGAACTGCAGATTGGGCAGGATCCTTGAGGAGTCCCGTTGGAAATAATGAGAGGGGGGTGAATCAGTATTTCTTTTCAATTGTTATTATTGCCAGTTAGATTCTTCACAATTAAAGACAGAGAGATATATATAATAATGATATTAAGAATTAAAGAGAACTTCAATCGCTTTTTAATAATAGTATACAATAGATGAGAGAAGGGCACCGACCCTTTTAATGAAACAGGCACCAACCTGTTTGCCAAGCACCAACTTGGACTTTGATGAGGTTCCGACCTCTAGGGCTTCGACCCTATCTTCTCAAGGCACCAACCTTGTGTTTAGGAGCTCCTACTCCAAGGACACCAATTCTTCAGTCTTTTTTAATAAAATGAGTAATGTACTTACTTGAGTATCTCCAACAAGATTCTGCACTGTTCAAAGCTTCAATTATCTTCAAAAGTGTCTGATGTTCTTCAATCTTTAGGTCTCCACCATTGACTGCATATGTCCTCAACGTTACCTTCAAGGATTTCTCCAAAACAATCCTTAAAACCAGCTTCAACAATCAATAGAACCTGCTCCAATTGATGATGTATATGTTGAAGTATGATGAAGCGAACAAAGTTCCTTCTTAAGCTTAAATACTCCAGAAGACTTGGAATACAAAGATATCCATTGAGGATACAAATATTATTATATAGAAACTGTATGATAAATGAGATAGATAGATAGATGATAAAATGTTACAATGAGGCCCTGCTTATATACCTACACAGGTGACCTTTCATGACTGGGCATGTCATATTTGTTATATTCGATATGAATTATATTCGTAACATTGCCCTTTCCTTCAAAAGCTTTGTCCTCAAAGCTTATAGTTGACACTTTTCTTCAGTTCAATCACGCACCGTTTTCTTCATTTGCTTTCGTCACAATTTAATATATCAACTTTTATTTATTTATTTGTTATGAATTGTCCCTTCCTTCAGAACTTTGTCCTCAAAGTTTTATGGATAATAATTTCTTCATCTTGTATTTGTTAAAATACTATAATTTTCAGGAAATCTTCCTTCTTTCCTTTCCAAATTGGATTTAATTTCCTTTTCATCAATGATTGATTTCATTTTGTCTGTTGAATTGAGTTTTTAGGGTTTTTAAGGTAACCCTTCCTAACTTTCTCTTCTTCTTTTTAATGAGGTTATTATTCCTTCATTTTTTTTTTAACAATTTAATTAATTAAATAATTTTAATTAATTAAATAAATATATATATATATTCTTTTACCAATTGATTTTTTTTAACTCTTTTTTTTTGTTGAAAGGTTACAACCCTAGTGAAACGTGGCTATTCACATATATTCACCTATAAAATATATGTCCACTTATGTGTATTTCTCCACGTAAAAGTAAACTTACCATTCACAAGAGATTTTTTATTCCTTTACTTCTTATTTTACCTTGCCAATACCATGGGCTTTCAAAACCACGAGCTTGTAAACCACTAAAAGAATAATCAAAATAACCTTACCTACTCTTCCTTATTTCTTTTTCCTTTTTAATTATAAATTGTCTTGGTATGTACGTATATGTACTTCTTTATATATATATCTCTTTCTTTTTCTTTTTAATATACTTCTACTTTCCTTCTCTCTTTTATTTTTTTTATTAATATATATATATTTTATATATATTTCTTCCTTTTTCTTTTCTTTTTTATTATGGCCAAAGGCATAGTGGCGAAAATGGAGAAACTCCAAGATTGATAGCGAAACGCTTCAATCACGACGGCAACAAGGTTGACGATTTTTACGGTCAAAGACCTGGATCAAGGAGCGTAGCTCTGTGCAGCAATGAGCGGCCAGAAGATCGACTGCTTTGATACCAAATGAAGCGAACAAAGTTCCTTCTCAAGCTTAAATACTCCAGAAGACTTGGAATACAAAGATATCCATTGAGGATACAAATATTATTATATAGAAACTGTACGATGAACGAGATAGATAGATAGATGATAAAATGTTACAATGAGGCCCTGCTTATATACCTACGCAGGTGACCTTTCCTGACTGGGCATGTCTCTTATACATGCCCTTTCACTAACTTAATGACTACTTACATAATCCTTAATTGACTATTTAATAATTATATTTGTTATATTCATTATGAATTATATTCATAACATATGACAACTCAAGAAGACAGAATTCTGGTCTAGACTATGCTCCACAAAACGGCGGGCTTCTTAACAATTGTTGTTTAAGTCATCACATGTCACTATTCTGAGTTTCCAAGGTGATTGTCCACACTTGAGATACCACTGAAATATATCACTGTAATATCACCGAAATATGATCACAGTACTAGCATCGAAACTGGGATATCACCGAATCTGAGATAGCACTGAATCATTGAATAATAGTACTAAATTGTAGCTCCTTCATAGCATCAAACAGTAGTCTCCATTATAGCACCGAACTGTGGCTTCTTCAAGGCACTGAGTTGTGGCCTATATATACCTCTGTCTCTGCTGCAGCACTATCCTCATGCTAACAGATCCAAGCTGCAGTCAATTTTGGACAGCACTGAGCCAAGATAAGGGTTGCTCCAATACGAAATCACAGATCCGACATTAAGCTACAGGAGGTCTGCAACTTTTCTTTGTAGAAATTTCGGTGTGTTTTAGTGTGATTTTTAAGCCCAAATAATTCTCCTTGTTCTCCTTTTAAGACCCTTAAAGTTCACGAGATGTGAACTGTTTCTGTTCTTCACACTCTGTATTAGATGACAGAAAAATATGATCATAAAAATGGAGGTTCGAACATGTATTTATATAAGGAGTTGATTATGACGGATAGACATGTCCTGTTAGGAGTGAAGCCGACATGTATGACCGAGTGTAGGTCGGCTGGGACACAAGATAGGATAGGAAAACTTCAAAAATCAATTTCTCTTAGAATATTTAGAGTTAGGAGCTGAGTGAGGACTCGTAAAGAGGAAAGAGTCCTCTTCGAGATGGTGAAGGAGCCAAAGTGAAAGGATGCCTCCAAGGTGACAAAAAATATTTTTCTTTGTGACTGTTCCTAAAATTAGATTATTTTGTTATAATTTCAAGAGTGCCCTCCAACAATTTTCCATGATTGTCCATGACATCTATGTCATTATGATAGTACCCAGCAAGGTCATGAAGGTAAAGCATCATGTATTCAATAATAGTGCAGTAATATGTCACAGTGCAGCCTCTTCTAGTCTTTCAACCTTCATCAAGTGTGTTCATTCATTCAACCTGTTGCCATCAATGACAACTTGGATTAACAATCTCCCCCTTTGTCATTGGATGGCAATATTTTCCTTTTCTCCCCCTTTGACATCAATGGCAAAGTGCTCCCCCTGCCATGCTGCTCCCCCTAACATATGGTACCCCTAACATGTTGTTTGATTTAATGTGATGCAAGAGCAATGACCCCCATCTTTTGGCGAAGATACTCAAATGCTTCTCGTGGAAGGGGTTTTGTAAAGATATCCGCAATTTGCTCTTTTGTATGATGTATTCCAACCTGATATTGTGTTCAGCAACTTGTTCACGGAGAAAGTGATATTTGATTGGAATATGTTTGGTTCTTGAGTGCATCACCGGATTTTTTGAAACACTGATGGCGCTAGTATTGTCACAAAATATAGTAATTGGTTGCTTAGTCTCTATGTTGACATCCTTCAAGGCTTCCTTCATCCATAGAATTTGTGTACAACAATCAGCAGCAGCTATATATTCGGCTTCAGCTGTAGAAAGGGATATAGATGATTGTTTTTTGCTGAGCCAAGATACAAGACAACCTCCCATAAAGAATGCATTTCCACTGGTGCTTTTACGATCATCCACGCTTCTGGCCCAATCAGCATCAGAATAAGCTGTCACAATAAGAGTTGAACTCTTGGGATACCAAACACCGAAATCAGTCGTTCCTTTCAGATTTGAGATTTCTTTTCACAACTGCTAGATGGGATTGTTTAGGACTTGACTGAAATCTTGCTACCATTCCTACTGCTTGCATAATATCTGGTCTTGTAGCAGTTAAGTATAGGAGAGCTCCAATTATTGACTTGTATAGAGTTGCATCTATTTGAGGGGTATCATCGTCTTTGCTTAATTTACAATCTGTGGTCATTGGTGTGCTCATAGGTGCACAATCTTCCATCCCATATCTTTTAAGCATGTCTTTAAGATATTTTACCTGAGATATAAAAATTCCTGCAGAAGTTTGAGATATTTGTAACCGAAGAAAGTAAGACAACTCACCGATCATTGACATCTCGAATTTTTTGGACATATTTAGAGCAAATTCATGGCTCATTTCTTGATCATTGCTTGCAAAGATTAGATCATCAACGTAAACAAGAGTGATCAGAAGCTTTCCCTTGTCCATCTTCATGTAGAGATTGCTACCTGCCACTCTCTTTTTTAAACCTTCTTGTTGCAGATAGTGATCCAACTTAGCATACCATGCTCTAGGGGCTTGTTTTAATCCATACAAGGCCTTTTTTAGTTTGCATACAAAGTCTTTTCCTTCAACAAGATCAAATCCTTCTAGTTGCTCCCTGTAAACTTCTTCCTTGAGATCTCCATTCAGGAATGTTGATTTTACATCCATTTGATAAACCTTGAATCCTTTTGAGCAAGTAAATGCTAAAAACATTCTTATGGCTTCCATTCGAGCTACTGGTGCAAAGGTTTCTTCGAAGTCAATTCCTTCGATTTGCGAGTATCCTTTGCAGACAAGTCTGGCTTTATTTCTGATGATTTGTCCATCTTCATTCATCTTTTTTTTGAATATCCATTTTGTTCCAATTATATTTTTATCTTTTGGGCGAGGTACTAGTTCCCAAGTCTCATTTTTTTCAATTTGAGACATTTCTTCTTCCATAGCCTTTATCCAATAAGGATCTTTGCTTGCTTGAGAAAAAATTTCAGGTTCTATTAAAGATAATAGAGCCACATCATCTTTTCTTGGGGTGCTTATCATTCTTCTTCGAGTTTGGATTCCTTCATCTATATTTCCAATGACTTGTTCTTCCGGATGATATCTTTGAACAAACTTGATCTTGGAGGGAGTTTGTGAAGATTCATTTTGAGGTTCACTTTGAGATTCTTCATTCTCCTCTTCTCTTTCAGGTTCTTCTTCTTCACTTTGTTCAAAGAAAGACTCAACTTCATGATCTTCAATTCTTTTTTTTGGAAGGCCTTCATCAATCTTCACATCAATGCTTTCCATTATTCTTCGTAGACGATTGTTGTAACATTTGTAAGCTTTGCTCCTAGTGGATCATCAGCTTGCTACAGGAGCCTAAATCAGAAGTAGCAGGATGGACAAGTATCAATTGGTGCAGAGAAGTGCAGAAGTGACAGCGCAGTAGCTAGAGAGCGCAAGTGTCTGAGCAACGCAGAACAAAGTTGGCAATAGTGCAGGGAGGCACAGTGCAGAGTCAACAGTAGCACAGCAGCTTCAGAGGGGCATCGCAAAGACTAGCAACAGTTAGATCTTCAGTGCGAGATGCATCCTACTGAACACTTAGCTCAGAATTTGGATGTTTTTTCTGTTGTAGTGAGCAACAGAGTTACAGTGCAGTGGAAATTGGCAGCAATATGCAGGGTCAGCAGCAGCACGGATGTAGCAGCGCAGTGTTGGTGGATAGTAGTGTCAGACATCAACAGCGCAGAGGGAGATGTTGCAGAATCAGAGCAATACTTCAACTGGATGTATTGCCAGAGCACATTCCTCGCTAAGAGGGAGTGTTGATTTATGGTAGCATCGGATGTGCTCTAAGTCTCAAAATTTTCAGGGAGCTTAGGCACATGTCTTCAAAAGAACCCAGAAAGGATTTTGGAAAATTCCACTCTGATTATGTTTTATGGAAATAATTAATTGGTTTTTATGGGACCCTAAGTCTAAACTTAGGAAATTAAAATAATTAAAGGATATTAATTAAAACAGAGTGTGAATCTTCTAGAGAAGACAAAGATCAAGTCAAGTTAATCTTAACCATTGATTAACAATTTAATCTCGGTCGTTGAAGTCTCAACGAAAAGATTATAAGGACTTGATGGGGCATTTGGAAAACACACCGAAACACCGAGAGACAGATTCTAGAGATCAAATTTATCAAGTGAGCAGTGCCCAGGAGAAGTTAGATCGAGAAGATTCTTGTAGAGAGGGGCAGTGATAGATCTGGTTGGAGATTTTCCTGAGCCGGGAATACATCATAGAGGAGACAGAGAGCAGTACGCAGAGAGGCAGCATAGCAGCTACGCAGAGCCAGCGTAGCCAACGCTGCATCCTCGAGGAGATCTGTGATTCAGCTGAGGATCAATCAGATCTAGTGTCGGAGTGCCGGGGTGTGAGACCGGAAGGGCCAGAGATCAATATCCAGCCAGCGAAAAAGCCAACAAGGATAGGTGACGTAATCCCCACACAAAGTGACGTAGAGACTGCGCAGAGACAGCATAGGGCACATCAGCTTAGTGTTTGTCCAAATCAGATTTTTCTAGTGTTAGTGTGAGGTAATCCTCACAAGATCTTTGTAAGTCAGATTCTCTATGTGGATGGCCAGTAAGGCACCACAGATTGTATTTAGATCTTCTGCATAATAATACAAACCATCAGTTGTTGCACTGGTTTTACCGCATTGGGTTTTTCCAGGGACATTAGTCCAAAAAGAACATTGTTTTGTGTCTATTGTTTATTCTTGCTCAGATCTTGTTTCTGCACTTATTTATTTTCTGTAGTTTAATTTTGTGAAGGTTGTAGTGTATGGGTTTCAATATTTACCGTAGAAAACAGTAAATAAATTGTTCAATAATTAACAAGTAGAAGAATTCTCATCAATTGCTGCAGTAGGATTCCAGGTAGCGGAATTTTCACAAGCAGTGCTCAGAAGAAGTTAGATCGAGAATATTCTTACAAAGAGGGGCAATGATAGATCCGATTGGAGATTTTCCTAAGCCGAGAATACATCATAGAGAAGACAGAGAGAAGTACGCAGAGAGACAGCATAGCAGCTACGCAGAGCCAGCAGAGCAAGTATTGGAGCCTTGAGGAAATCTAAGATTTAGCTAAGGATCAGTCAGATCTAGAGTTGGAGTGTCGGGGTGTGAGACCGGTGGGGGCCAAAGATCAATATCGAGCCAGCAGAAATGCCAGCAAGCAGAGGTGACGCAGTCCCCATGCAGAGTGAAGCAAAGACTGCGCAAAGGCAGCGTAGGGCTCATCAGCTCAGTGTTTGGTCAGCCAAGATTTTCCATTGTCTGTGTGAGGTAATCCTCACCATCTCTTTGTCAATCAGATTCTATGTGTGGATAGCCAGTAAGGCATCCCAGATTGTATTCAGATCCTCTGCATAATAATACAAACCCTCATCTGCTACACCGGTTTTCCCGCATTGGGTTTTTCCGGGGACATTAGTCCAAAAATAACGGTGTTGTCTGTCTATTGTTTATTCTTGCTCAAATCTTGTTTCCAAACTTATTTATTTTCCGTAGTTTAATTTTGTGAAGGTTGTAATGTACGGGTTTCAATATTTACTGTAGAAAACAATAAATAACTTATTCAAGTAATTAACAAGTAGAAGAATTCTCATCAGTTGCTATAGTAGGATCCAGCGTTGAAGAAGAAGCAGAGAGATCAAAGAGTTGTGTAAGCAGCAGATCGATTTCCCCAGTGATTGCGCAATCCAAGCTAGGAGGGCTAGATCTGCAAGGAAATCTCTCTCTGAGTGAACCGACTAAGAGGTAGGATTTTCCATTTTACAGTTTGTCAGAGGCAAAGGGAGTAGCACAGTAGACTCAGTGTAGATCAGCAAGCTGGTGGGACGCAGTTTTCTTGTAGCAGCAGTTGATGGTGCAGAAAGCGTCAGAAGGGAGTAGCAGAAGACATTTTGGGAGATTTCTGACCTCAGAGAGTTTCTTGCCCAAGAAACTCTGATTTCCCGTGTAGAAGCAGTGTGTTCGTGATTTATTTGCCTTGCTCCAGCAGAGAGTGCATAGAGCCAGCTGCACAGAGGGTCAGGACTCAGAGGCAGTAGATCGACATCTGATTGGGTGATATGGCAGCCAGTGGGTTGCGTGACCAGGATCAGTTGGAGGGTGCCTCCAACTACGTAATCTAGAAGACAAGGATCTCCTTCCTTCTAGATGAGCATGACCTCAGGACTTTCATCAACAGTACATTGGCTGAACCAGTAGATGTCGCACCATTGAGAGCCTTCAAGAAGAACATAGCAAAAGCCAAACGGTTGATCCTCGACGAGGTGAAGGATCATATTGTTTCACACATTTTTTGCAAAGGGACAGCCAAGGAAATGTGGGATGCATTGGCCACGCTATATCATGGGTCTTCCGAGCAACGGAAGAGTTTTTTGGAGGAAACGATGGGGACTACCAGGATGCAGAAGGGAGAATGCGTTGATCCGTTCCTTGCTAAACTTCAGGAGGTCGGAGATCAGCTGGCATCTGTGGGAGTAGCTCCTCAGGCCACAGAGATGGTCAGACTTGCCTTGAATTCCATGTCCGAAGACTATCACGTCTTTGTCCAGAGCATCCTTGGCAGAAAGAAGTTGTCAGACTGAGAAGGAATGTGGGCAGATCTTCAGCAGGAAGGGATGAGGAGAGATATACTCAAGTGAAAACTTGATGGCAGTAGTAGCAGTGGGACGAAACCCAAGGAGGAGGAGAACGCAGCCCTTGCATCAAAGGGGCAGCAGGAGCAGTGAAGACGAAAGAAGGACGTCTCAAAGATCAAGTGCTTCTGGTGTGGCAAGATGGGACATTACGCTGCACAGTGTCCTCTCAAAAAGAACAAATATGAGAAGCATGATCCGCAGGTTGCAACTGCGAAGATTGAGAAGGAGGAATTCGCCATGATTGCCCATATATCTATTATCGCCAGGGGAGAGTTGGGGTGATCTCAAGTTGTAGTTCAGCAAAATTGCAGTTGGGCAGGATCCTTGAGGAGTCCACCTCTCGAATCATCACCTTGCTATAGGAGCCCAAATCAAAAGTAGCAAGTTGGGCAAGTTTTTAGTCGGTGCAGAGGAGTGCAGAAGTGACAGCACAGTGGCTAGAGAGCGCAAGAGTCTGAGCAGCGCAGAGCAGAGTTGGCAGCAGTGCAGGGAGGCACAGTGCAAAGTCAGCAGCAGCGTTGCAGCTTCACAGGGACAGAGCAGAGACTAGCAACAGTTAGATCTTCAGTACGAGATGCATCTTACTAAACACTTAGTTCAGATTTTGGATGTTTTCCTGTTGCAGTTTACAGTGCAGTGGCAGTTGGCAGTAGTATGCAAGGTCAGCAACAGAACGGATGCAGCAGCACAGTGTTGGTGGATAGCAGCATCAAACATCAGCAGCGCAGAAGGAGATGTTGCAGAATCAGAGCAGTACTTCAGTTGGATGTATTGCTAGAGCACATTCCTCGCTAAGAGGGAGTGTTGATTTATGGTAGCATCGAATGTGCTCTAAGTCTCAAAATTTGCAGGGAGGCTTAGGCACATGTATTCCAAAGAACCCAGAAAGCATTTTTCGAAATTCCACTCAAATTATGTTTTATGAAAATAATTAATTCTTTTTAATGGGACCCTACGTCTAAACTTAGGAAATTAAAATAATTAAAGGATATTAATTAAAACAGAGTGTGAATCTTATAGAAAAGACAGAGATCAAGTCAAGTTAATCTTAGTCATTGATTAACGATTTAATCTCGGTCGTTGAAGTCTCAACGAGAAGATTATAAGAAGGACTTGATGGGGCATTTGGAAAATACATCGAAACACCGAGAGACAGAATCTAGAGATCGAATTTCTCAAGGGAGTTGTGCTCAGGAGAAGTTAGATCGAGAAGATTCTTACAGAGAGGGGCAGTGATAGATCCGGTTGGAGATTTTCCTGAGCCGGGAATACATCACAGAGGAGAGAGAGAGCAGTAAGTAGAGAGGCAATGTAGCAGCCAGCGCAGAGCCAGTAGAGGCAGCACTGCAGCCTTGAGGAGATCCGAGATTCAGTTGAGGATCAGTCAGATCTAGTGCCGGGGTGTGAGACCGGAGGGGGCCAGAGATCAGTATCCAGCTAGCAGAATGTGAAAATTTGTACTACCCGGAATCCTACTGCAACCACTGATGGGAATTCTTCTATTTGTTATTTACTTAACAAATTATTTACTGTGTTCTACAAGCAAATATCGAAATCCATACACTACAGCCTTCACAAATAAAACTGTGAAAGAGAAACAAGTGCAGAAACAAGATCTGAGCAATAGAAAACCATAGACACATCTAACACCGTTACTTTTGGACTAACGTCCCCGGAAAAACCCAAAGTGGGAAAATCGGTGCAACAACTGAGGATTTATATATTATGCAGTAAATTCCGAGTACAAATCTATGATTGACAAATATTCAAATCACGCAGAGAAACTGACAAGTAAAATCTTGTGAGGAGGCAAACCTCACTCCTCCACGGGAACCCGGCATTGATCAACACCCAAAATGAGCTGCTATGTGCTGCCTCTGTGCAGTCTCTGCATCACAGTTGTGGCATTCCTTTGCCTCTGTGCTGGTCTCTCTGCTGGTTGTAAACTGGGGCCTTCTGACCTTCGGAAACTCTCTCCGAGATCTAGCACTAACCCAATGCTTCCTCCTCAACAGAAAACGGAATCCCCCTCAGGCTCTGCATAGTGCCTGTGTAGCCTCTACGTTGTGTCTGTGGCTTCTACTGCCTCCTCTGTTATGCACTCTCCAGATCAAGAATCCTTCCCACCGGAATTACTGCCCCTCTCTACAAAAGATATCTCCGTTGATTTTCTCCCTGAGCGCTGCTCACTAAAGAATTTTGATTTCTTGATCCTCTGGCTCTCTCGGTGTTATTTCCAAATGACCCTTCAAGTCCTTATAATCTTCTCGTTGAAACTTCAACGGCCGAGATTAAATCTCTAATCAATGGCTAAGATTAACTATTGACTTGATCAATGCCTTTTCTAGAATATTCACACTCTATTTTAATAATACCCTTTAATTATTTTATTTTCCTAAGTCTAGACTTAGGGTCCCTTTAAAAATAATTAATTATTTTAATAACACTCATTCTGAGTGGAATTTTCACAAATGGTTTTTGGGTTCTCTAGAATACATGTGTCTAAGTCTCCCTGCCAAATTTGAGACTTAAAACACATCCGATGCTACCCAAATCAAAACAAAAGACCCAGCAAGTAGAGGTGACACATTCCCCACGCAGAGTGACGCAAAGACTGCGCAAAGGCAGCGTAGGGATCATCAACTCAATGTTTGGTCAGTCAGGATTTTCCAGTGTCAGTGTGAGGTAATCCCCACTAGCTCTTTGTCGGTCAGATTCTCTATGTGGATGGTCAGTAAGGCATCCCAGATTATATTCAGATCTTTTGCATAATAATACAAACCCTCAATTGTTGCACCAGTTTTCCCGCATTGGGTTTTTCTGGGGACATTAGTCCAAAAATGACGATGTTGTGTGTCTATTGTTTATTCTTGCTCAGATCTTGTTTCTGCACTTATTTATTTTCCAAAGTTTAATTTTGTGAAGGCTGTAGGTATGGGTTTCAATATTTATCGTAGAAAACAGTAAATAACTTGTTCAAGTAATTAACAAGTAGAATAATTCTCATCAGTTGCTGCAATAGGATTCCGGGTAGCAGAATTTTCACAGCAAAAACATCAACAATCCCTCTCAGTGAGAGAGATATTCCACATCATGCCAAGCTTGTCTCTGAAGTATACAAACTTCCCTCTAGATAGAGGCTTGGTAAGAATGTTCGCAATCTACTTGTCTGTGGATATTACTGGAGCTTCACTACTCCCTTTTGCACCATGTCTCGGATGAAGTGATATTTGATTTCAATGTGCTTCGACCTGTCATGAAATACGAGATTCTTTGAAAGCTTGACACAACTTTGATTATCACAATATATCAAGGTTGTTTCTAACGCCTGATCAAATAGCCCTGCAAGCAGCTTCTGAAGCCACACTGCTTCCTAACTTGCAGTACTGGCTGCGATATACTCTACTTCTACTATACTAAGTGTGACAAAAGTTTGCTTCCTGCTAAACAAGGATATCATAGCTGATGCCAATCTAAAGCAGCATCCTGAGGTGTTCATTCTGTCCACTGCACTTCTGGCCCAATCAAAATCAGCATATCCCTATAAGCTCACTTCATCACCTGAGACATATCTCATACCATATCCAATTGTACCACGTAGGTACCTCAACACATGCTTCGTTGCAACGCAATGTACATGCCTCGGCTCAACCATAAACTAGCTCAAGGTGCTCACTGCAAAGCAAATATTTGGCTTGGTGTTAACCAGGTACATCAAGGATCTAAGAAACTACCTATACATCATGGGATCCACCAAATCTAAATATGAAGCGAAATCACTCAACTTCTTCAAGTTGGTCACCATAAGTGTAGCCATGGATGCACTCCATCATATCGAATCTCCTCAAGATTTGAACTGTGTACTTCCCTTGTCCGAGGAAGATCCCATCAAGTCTCTGCCACACCTCCAATCCCAAGAAATAATGCATCAAGCCAAGATCCTTCATCTCGAACATCGAAGCCAACTCCCTCTTGCACCCGATAATGAGCCTCTCTGGACCAATAAGGAACAAAATCATCAACATACAACACCAAGATAAAAGGATTACCATCAACAACCATGAAGTAAAGGTCAAGATCTGAATCACTGTTGGTGAAGCCCAAACTCATCAAGTATCCATTAATCCTAAAATATCATGCCTTGGGTGCCTGCTTGAGTCTGTACAAAGCCTTCTTTAATCTGCAAACACTGGATTCCTTCACATGTATCACAAAGCCTTGAGGTTGCTCCATGTACACTTCCTCCTCAACCACACCATTGAGAAACGCAGTGTTTACATCCATTCAATGTAACCTCCAACTCATAATTGAAGCAATAGAAACAATAGTCTTAATGGAAGTGTACCTGGCAACTAGAGCAAAAGTATCATCATAGTCCTCTCCGACCTTCTGGGAGAACCCTCTCACCACAAACCTCACTTTGTACTTCTTGATGTTGCCATCTACTGCACGCTTGATCTTATAGATCCACTTGGAAGTCACCAATGGCTTACCCTCTAGTCTCGAAACTATCTCCCACACATTATTCTTCCTGATGGACTAATACTCCTCCATCATGGCATCCTTCCAACATGTTGGCTTGTTGCCTCCTCATAACTAGAAGGTTTGGAATCAATTATGTGGCTCATCAATGCCCTATAACACGAAAGCCTCTATGGTCGTATGCTCTCCCTAAAAGTACCCCTGGGAGTTGCATGCCTCTCTGCATCCTTTGATCGTGCCCTAATTACATATATTTAGTTTTTTTTACATAACAAAGGATCTCCATCAAATGATCCAATTCCATGAGGAGAAAGGCGCTCAATGAAACTGTATGCCCTCAAGTTGATCCAATGCTCCAAGAAACCAGAAACAAATCTCCATTAATCTGATAAAATCACAAAGTCGAACCTCATACTATATGAGGTGTAACAAGTACATTTACCATTAAGGGAGAGTGCTAAAATAAATGTCATAATAATAAAGATCAATTAGACATTAGAAATAGGCATTAATAAAGTCATTTTGACTACATTACACTTTTATGTTTATTTCCCGTTAGTGTGTATCTTAGTCTATCCCAAATACATAAAGAAATTGAATCGACTAGTATGTCACCCTTTATAAGAAGGCGTTCACCTCTCATTTAATCAACACAGTACATAGAACTCTCTCATATTGTATTGGTTTCCTTTGTGTTCACTTTTTGTGTTAATGTGATAAAAACCATGATGGAATTCCATAAAAAAGGCAACCAATTGTCATAAAGGAGATCTTGAATGCATAAGGAAACATTTACAATTTGTAAAGTACTGTAAATTTTCACCCCTTTCTAGATAGTCCAAAGCACTTGGATACATCATAAATACAAAGGATTTACAGATGAGTATAGATGGTGGTGCTTTTCTCTGCTTGAGACTCCTGAGAGTCAAGATTCCAAGATTTTAGATTAATTTGTAAAATTGCAAATGAATAAGATGGATTGAAGATCAGTCACATCATTCCACTCCCATGGCAGTGTTCCACATCCAAAACATAGCTTGGAGGTGGAAGTTTCATGTAGATTACATTGTCAAAGTATAATAAAGGAGAACCCAACAACCTTGAAATGATATCCTTGGAGATGGTTATTATTATATCAACCAGTTTACAAAACCTATCTTGTAAATTTTATAAAAAAAAGAGTAAAACAAAACTCCATTTTTAATCAATCTCAATTTCATGCTATATGCTAAATATGATAT
Organism: Pinus albicaulis; assembly: GCA_034641835.2. NCBI lineage: Eukaryota > Viridiplantae > Streptophyta > Pinopsida > Pinales > Pinaceae > Pinus > Pinus albicaulis. The sequence goes on along the minus strand of CM076578.1, from coordinate 905,426,618 downwards.
AGTGTGGGAATAGGAATCTCTTCCACTATTTTAAATGCCAAATTATGCTGATTGTGTTTTGAGATTAGTACTTTCATCAGTAAGATGTGTTGGAGAAAAAACATAGGAAAAGGCATGCATATATGAAGACAAATAAATGAAGTTAGATATCTCTATGAAAGAGTAAGCTTATAGTAGCACACAATGCTGCTTGGCAAAATCTTGGAAACATATCTATTGACATCTCAAGCCACTTCAGAAACAATCTCGTCATCATTTGAATGTTAAGACTTGACAATTCCATCTACATTAGAACAGAGATATAGATGAAATACAGAGTGAGGATAGTGTGTGGTAGAAAACATTCTAAAGGAAAAGGCAGATCATTTCAGCATTTTCCTTTATAAAAGTCAAGTTCACGATGTATTTTTTTCACCATTCAGCAGAATTAATACTTCAATAGGAAATGGAGGCATCCTATAGATTCAAGAGTGAAAATATCTACCTCTAACACAGGATGTGAACCCACAACTTGTCAATTGATTTGCAAGGTTCTCTCCTAAATCCTTTTCCCAATTTTTCATTACTCGAACTTCAGGAACAGCCCAGACAACTGCTGTTTGTGTTGCAAGGTTGACGCTGGCAGATGCCACTCGTGGCTGTTACAAAATTCCCCAGATAATCACATTTAGGATTGCAAGATTTATCTAATAACAAAGAATATGTCTAATACTAGAAACAGTAATGTGCCGAGCTTCTGACTGTAATGTAATATCACTAAACCAATTAAGGACTTCAGTTTCAATCTCTGCAAAAATAAAAACACAAAGGAAACAGAACCTGTAATTTTCCCTTTGGGTATTTGGAAGGCATCATGTAAAAAGAAAATAATCTTGTATATATTACCTGGGTCCCAAAAATCAGTACTCAACTCCATTAGATGTACCCATCAACAGAAATTCCAGCAAGCAATTTTGTATAAGATCAATGTTTCAGGAATCCAAAGTGAACAAGGAAGCAATACAACAGATTTACAGTAACCTGATATTTGAGAATGGATCAAATGACCCATACAAACTGTTGATGTTTGTAGCATCGGACAGGAACTTCTGCACAGACCTAGTGGTGGATGTGCGGAAGTTGTCCAAAAAAATGCTTTCTATTTTGTGATTCACTTTAATTAAAGATAATCATTAAAGTGAGTATTCTTTTACTAGTGAATTGATTAAGGTCTAATAAAATGTAAGTATTTACCTTAGTAATTTAGATGCAATCTCCACCGTCGACTGGGATTTAATCTCAGCCATCAATCTCATTTAGAGATTAGGGTTATGGAGACTTGGTCATCAACTTAACGTTATAAAAGAAAGACAAAGTGAAAGGAAAAGATGCAGAGACAGAAAAACAAAAGTGAGATTTCCATTTCCAGTTTCTTGTATTAACATATTTTATATTAATAAAATATGGCTGAGTTCCACTGCATGTGCATCTTGTTGATTTTCAGTTGCAGTTCATATTTTCTAGTTTTTGCCGTTAAGGTTATGGTCCAATTGGTGTAAGTTGTTTATGGAATTGACGGCTTAAATTTTTGAAGCAATATTCCATAAAATTTGCATTCGGGATATTACAGATTACAAAATGCAATTCCCCTAGTCTTGCTATTTTGCTCTATATATAAATGCTAACTGTATGTTCGCATTTTTTTTCTAAGTTAAAATATACCAAAGAATATTGCTTCCCTCCAATTGTAAATTTTGATGTTAAAAGAAACGTTTATAGAAATTTTCAAGAGTCCTGTACATTTTTTTCTTAGTGAGGTAGTGTGTGCAATTATGTATTTTTAATGAGAATCATTTCTTCTGTCGAAAAAGGTTTTAGTAAGACCTCCATTGACCCTATGTGTAAGTCATTCAATATAGAATAAACTACAAGATAAAACATAATGAAGCAACCCGCTTGGGCTAACAATGGTCATTCCAAATTTGTCATATTCCTCACTCTCTTACCTCATAGAAGATGATTGTCTACATGTTTTGAGGATGAAATGCCTAAAGCAACTGTTTGAGATTTCCATGTTACTGTAGTTATGCAAAATTTACTACTAGTTAGCATGAAAGGAGAACCAGCCTTCGGAGACTAACCATGCACATACCTGACCTTCCAAAATATGCTTGACAGATGTTGCACAACTGCTGCAAGACATGCCCTAAGAAATATGCAAAAACATAGGAAATACAGTGAGAAACATGATCAGTTAAGAGAATTTGTAACACGATCAGTTAAGAGAATTTTCCTACTGCTATTCAACCATCAAGGCATTATTCTTTTTAATATCACTTACAATTATTTAGACCAGTGCATTCTTTCTCACAATTCTGACAAATAAAAGGGTTATTGTCATTTGGCTGGATATGTTGATCTTGATATACATATTGATTTTTTTTAAAACATATAGGGATTTTCAACAAAAAAAAGGGAAAATATTGTCATTTGGACTCTGATTAGCAATATCTCCCCAATGTCAATAGCTTAATGCTTTGCTTATGAACCAAACTGTAAACAGCTCTACCCAGCCAGTTCAGCCCAGCCTAGCAGAACTGGCTGGGAGGGCTGTTACACAAATGCATAGTATACATGATATAGCTTTTCTCGCAAAGGGATAGCTTTCTATATTTCCAAAACCACAACTATTTCAGCGTCAAAACTTAAATGAAAAACAATAGTTACATCTTGAGAACTTGAAGTGATAGAAATAAACTTTCCAAATTCGAAGAGAGAAACCCCTTAAGTGAAAATAGGTTTATTAAAAACAATGCGCCAGCGGCTTCGAAATTCATTTGTACCAAAGCACCTTATGGATACTTTTACCAATTAAACATTATATCATTCTCTCATATACACTATAACAAATAATTTGCGAAATAAAGCAAATTGAAAGGAGAATATATTTCTATTTCATAAGAGTGTTGTATACATCATAAAATATTATGCAAAGATCTATTGCAATTATGTTTAGCCTATCATTTGTTCATATAATCTCCAGCCCTCATGTCTTTAGACTAAGGCATGTGCATCTCAAGTCAATCCAATGTTACTTGCTTTTTAGAGTCCAATTTCACCTAGCACTTAAGTTAATAATTATAGTTAAGTCGATTTCCAGATATCATATGTTCCCCTCTGCTCCTCTTTTCCTTGCCACTTAAAAATGCTCTTACAAAAAGGCAAGCTCTTCCCATATCCCTAGTGCTCAAATAAAGCGGATTTTGCTCTATTTCACCTTTTTTTTTTATCTTGGCTTGCATCATTTGTCCCTCTACATTAGTATTATCACTCGAAATGGTCCTATTAAGACTCCTGTTGATAGGGATTGTTGAAGACATGTACAATCCTGCTTGGCCAGCACACACAGAACAGAGACCCACTATCACCTTCGCCTAAGACCCGACTCTTTAAGCCAAACTCCTACCAAAAAGGGCTATGGGAGGCTTCCTTTGGATGACTCCAACCAACAAATACAAGACCAGTGCTTTATAATGAGGTTAAATGGCTGAAGTGAAGGAGTTTTCAATGTTGTTGTGTGTTCTATAATGAAAAATCTACATAAAATACACTAAAATGGCAAGAAGTACACCAAATACTAAAAAGATATGGCAAGTAGGTAGTCAAATTTGATATATAGAAAATATGTTAACCAGACATGAAAATATTTCTATGATTAAACACTTGGTTGGGAGGTCGGTGTGTAAAATAACTTGCTGCCCTACTTTTACAGGTCTGTAATTTTTGTAGGCAACACAGAAACTAACAAGCTAACCCCTTGAAAACTCACCCAAAAGTGTCTAAACACTTTTAGGTCTTAAAATTAAAGGGTGGGGAGGCTAGAAGGTACAAAATTGATCTATTTGGGCCACTTTTAAGCCTTTAAACCTGCAATAAATTGAATTTCCAGCCAGCTGCAAAATCAGTTTATAAACTTTTGGGGTCAAAACCCCCGAGTACACAACCCAAAAAATTATTTCAACTAATAGTAAAGCTTTTAAAGGCTGAAATAAACAGTTTTAAGCTACATATTTAAGATATAAACTATAAAAACAAATTTGAGCTAATACAAGGCAAATTAAGATACTTGTAGAAATGGAACATTGTAGGTTGAAAAATCTGAAATAAAAGTTTTCTTCCGCAATTGTTTTTTGCAGATATGCACACATAAACTTGATATACCCGTGTAAAATATGCCAAAATAAACTCAAGAAAACATACATATCAATTCCTTGGCTAAAATCTAAAGTTTATGCTTTTTCTCCAAGGATTTACTAGCTAATATGATAAGAAATTTGCAGCAAGCTAGAAAAAAAATTAGAATTTTTGAATATAAAATGGTTGAGGAGTGAGGCTTAACCTTGCCTTTATTCCTTGCCAATTTGTAGAGTTGTGATCACAACCCTTCTTTTGTCATATTTCCCTTTTGAGACTAAGGAGGAGAGAGAAGTTGGGGGTAAAACTATCCCAATCTGTAATATCCCAAATGGGGAAATAACAGTAATAACAGGCTAAAAGATATTAAAGGGACAGCAAAACAAAAACTGATATCAATACACCATTGGAGCCAATCAATACTACTGAGCCATTTTATTAATATCGGTAAAATGTGTACAATGGAGGTGTTGGAATGAAGGCACCTGGGTTTGCTCAAGGCAAGCTGAAGATAGCCTTGGGACAAGCCTGAAATCTCCCCCATAAATGTACACTGCGTGGTTGTAGCTTTGCGCTGCTCTGCCCAATCACTCGCCAGAAATATTGCTGCTGCTCCGGCTCTGCGCTACTACTCCTGCTCTGAGATGTCAATGGCCAGAGATGTTGTTGCTGCTCCGAATGAAATGCTGCTAGGGCCTACTACGCTGCTCGGAAAATTCCGGGATTTTAACCACAGGCTCTGCTCAAGAAACCCACAATAACTCGCGAAGGAATTGACCAAATATTGACCACGGAATTTTAGCCCAATTTTCCCATAGCTCCTCTAGCTGCTCGCTGAGTTGGGATCCTTGTTTGGCTTCTTAATTCTACCAAATTAATCTTGGCCTCTCTTCAATAAACCCAGAAAAACCCAAAAAGGGTTTGTCCTAGTTTTGACCTCGGAAATTGGCCCTCTTGGGCTTGGCTCACCCAACTACTACGCAATTCGGTCCTCTTGGAAATTCTTATGCTGGAGGCCACCAAAATGTCTGGAATACCCCTGTTAGGAATCTCTTGTAGAAATTATACAACAAGCATGTATATCTTGGATTCACCCAATCTAACAATGTACTAAAGTTAAATACTGAATCGCTTCTACAAATCTTTTGCGGAATTAAAAACACAATCGGTAATCACATGAACATGAAGAAAGATCAATCGCACACAACACAGATAATTTCCCAAGGAAAGCTTACAGCTAAAAATCCCACTATCTTCTATTGTATATTAAGCATGGATCATGAAACAATTACATACAAAACTCTTCTCACAAGAGCCCTGCAGTACTCGACTAATTGTCTCACACTGTCATATGCAAAACTGACCAACACATAGCCAATTCTCAGCCTCCAGACAGCCTACCTGCCTTGCGCAATCCTTGATGGTAAAGATCCCTAAAAGATAAGAATTCTTGCCTGCCTTGACTGCGCAAGTATCATGGGCACTCCAATGGGTGTTTGCCTGCATGTGTTCGAGCAGATAATCCTACAACTGATAGTCAACCTCCCTTTCACCTAGTACTCAACTGGGTCTCCATTGGATCTGACATGCATGCAGCTAATAATAGTAAATCCTCAGCTGCATGTGAGATCACTGATTGTGAATTACTTAATATTTAATTCACTGAATCTCTCACTAGTGTATCTTCAGTTACAACTAGCACAACTGAGTTTAACTCACTTAACTGAGTTAAACTATTTACAACTTGTACCAACTCATGCCCCACTGCACTTCGAACTGTAGAAATTTTTGAATCCTTGCACTTTATGCAGAAATTATTACTATTAATCTGGTTATGCTCCTCCTACTTAGACAAGTTATTAACTGAAAAAATTCAAGTTAAAATCGAAGCAAAACACATAACAGATCTCTACCAATCCAGATCTAGAACAAGTTCATGCACACATAGACAAAGTGACACAGTTATTTCTAGACAAATAGTGCCCGGAAAAACCCAATGCGGGAAAACCGGTCTCTGGCTGCTGGAGGGTTTTATTATTAAGAATTTTCTGAATACAACAAGCTTGGGTTCCAAATCTGGAAAACCTGACAGAGAATATACTAGATCTACAACTCACTCTCTGATCTAGGGCCAAAATAATCACTGATCCACACCCTCAAACGAGATTTACAGAACTGTTGTAGCTGCTACAACACCTCCTAAAATTTTGGGTATATTCAAAATTTCGGGTCCCCCTTTGCCCGCTTAGCCATTAGGGTTTCAACCCAACCTTTAGTCAGTGACACCCCCCGTAACCTATTCTTGCCAAACCCTATCACCGCACCCTCTGCGCTTGATGTCTCATCAATACACTAGGGCTTGAGGATCTGTTGCTTCAAAGAACACTGAGAGCCTTCCCCCCCCCCCCATTGGATTCAGAGATAGGTTTCCCCCAGATCGTCATGATAGCGGGCCTCAGATGTGCTTGACCTACTTCCAGCCTCTCGCAAACCTTCTCATCACCATGACAAGATACTTTTGCTGCAATCACACCATGTGTGGGGGTATCATCATGCATGTACTTGAATGGAAGCTTTTCTGTGTATTAAGTACATAACATATGTCCATTAGAAGCACTTTCACCATGGATCATTTAGGCATTCTATTTGGGTACTCCACCAAGCTCATGGTCCCATGTAAATTATTTTCAAATTTGGGGACATTATTCTCCAAAAGGTAACCGTGGACTAATTGATATTATATTGTTTCATGCAAGTTGAGTCCACGGATGATATACCCAACAATATCACCACCGCATGGGAGGAAAGAAATTGAAACTAAAATAACAAGGGCGTAGTTGCGGAACATGACACGTTCATCTTCGTTCCATGTGGGGATGAGAACAAAGGTTACATCTGAGACCTTGTCAAGGAGGATGAAAAGAGTAAGAGTAATTCAAGCTGAAATATAAAGGGTGGGAGATATGTGACACCTATAAGCGAGGAACAAAAGGCGTGCTAATTGGGGAAACTTTTAATCATGGTTAAGCCACACCTTTCCATATGTATGGCCTCATCCCTAAGGAGCTACTCGTAGAGGGCAATCACTTGTTCGATGCTAAATCATATTTCAAACCAAAGGGGCTATCTCATTCTGCACTCGTACAAAAGACATATTTTAAGAGAAAAGGAGGGATTTTAATGGCTACGCGTTATGGAATGTTTTAAGGGCCATGAGCCAACATGGGCATAAAGCCAACTCCATAAAACCCGTGCCTTATTGAGTACCCAAGGAGCCATATTTCGTGGAATTCTGAAGACTGTTGCACGACACAGGCGCATGTGTCTCGGGGGACCTTATTAATTGGGAGGCAGTATGGTCAAAGGTAATTTGTATGCTAAACGATATTAAGCTGTCCACTACGTAAACCTGGGAAATTCTTAGAAGTTTAATATATGAGACGTCTGCGGCATCTTAGTGTATTGTGACTCTAGGCCATGCAAAGGAGAGAATGCGCTGCCCGATGAGGACCATTTGCGGCCAACCCTAAAGGAGAAATGTGATTGGATCTACTAGTCGCCAAGTCGCATATGCTGAGGGAGTGACCGGGAGTGCGACTTGTGAAGATTGCGACTCGGCGACCTCGTTAAGTTGCATTACCCGAGACTACATCCACGCTACTACCTCCATGCGATGTGTTTTTTAAACATGCGACCAAGCCATGATACCGGAGCGGAAATATAGTCAACTTGCAGGCTATCTCTGTTATTTCGAAATACCATAAGACTCAACCTCTTAACGAGACAGCGACTGCTTGTGGGAGCCATACCTGAAATCATGTGTGGCATCGGCATACATGCAAGAAACGCATTTGACGCAGGCATAGCAATAGGAGCTCCTGTGTTCCTAAGGATCTAAGAGAACATGGCATATTAGCCTCAGACATGAACTCGCGGTGGGCATCCTTCAAATCGCAATGCTAAAAGAAATGTCAAATATATTTCCAGTGCTAGCTCGTGTCTCAAGTTTCTTCAAGCGCATTGTTCATTACCGTTTTGTTTGTTTTGGCTTGGCAAAAACAAAATATGTTTGCAAACGCACCTAGCTCGTGGACTTCAATTTGGCGGTCCAAAGGTGCTTTGTACAGTCGCACAGTCGTGGGTGTTACAACCATAATGGCTGCCGAAGGATGTGAGTCGTGCGCTGGAAGACTTCACAAGGAGGTATGCCTCACGCGATAATACCTTGGAAGAGTGTACGCATGGTCGCAGAAAGGCCCTTTATGGGTCCATATCACAAAGTCGCAGCGTATGCCACTAGTAAGCAGGTGCGACCCAACCCCAGTGCGACTATGTGACCTCAGAGAGGTCGCAAGGTCGCAAAAAATCACGCCAAAGAGAGCCCACAACTGGGGCGACTCTCCAACTGTACGACCTCCGCACCAGGATTGCGACCTCACGCAAAGTCAACACCCATGCCCGTCAAATGGCCAGTCACACTCTCAGGCATTCAAACCGCATAGGGTGGGCATGCACTCAGATTACAGGGGGTGGCAGGCACCTTGAGAAAGGAAAAGGAACGTTGCACGTTACACACAAAGGGCATTGTGATCTGATGCGAGGTTGTATGGAGATGGAGAAAAGTGTTCATTGAGCTTACGTAACAGCATATGATCGAGGTGCTATTGCGTGATACCCTATAATCGCACAGTTGTGCACACACAAGGGATGCACCAAAGAGATGTGCGCGTATACATATACTGGCTTTGTCAAGGATGTAATAGCACATCACATTTTAAGCCATGCAAAGAATACACAGGCAGTGACCGAGAAAGCACCATGTGAAATGTTTGAGAAATGCGCTAGGTTCAAATAAGCTTTATTTGATCCTCCATTAGCACCACGCCATAGAGAAGAAGGAAGTATTGGGTAAAAGAGCACAAGGTCACCATATGCAAACCACATACACCGATAATACTGCGACACGACAAAAGACCACACAGGGGTCTAAACTAACAACATTTGTTTGAATCACTCTTGCAATTAATTGAATACGCCTCTAGCATCATTATTTGTTTATACAGACATGTGACCCATGCTATTCAAATAGCAGTTGTTGATTTGCACAAAAAGGCTAGGGTTTTCCATAGCGAGCGAGGTGTATCCTTACAAAGCTTGAAGAACCTCATTACAGGCTCAATGGCACATCTATCACTAGTGCATTTGCACAAGGTCGGTACCAGGGAAAGGAATTTTGTTCTGCAAGGGTTGAGTTCTCCAAAAGGAGAAGAATAGAAGGAATGGCCCTAGGTCGCAAGCTCCCAGGTCGCAACTAAGCTCAGGTCACAAATGACCCCAAGTCACAAGTCGCATATGACCATAGGTCGCAGATGACCCCAAGTCGCATAGGTCGCAAAGTCGCATGGTTGTAAAGTCGCAAAGCTGCATAGGCCGCAAAGTCGCAAAGTCGCATAGGTGGCAAGGGTCGCAAGGTCGCATAGGTCGCAAAGTCGCAAGGTCGCATAGGTCGCAAAGTCGCATAGGTCGCAAAGTCGCATGGTTGTAAAGTCGCAAAGCTGCATAGGCCGCAAAGTCGCAAAGTCGCATAGGTGGCAAGGGTCACAAGGTCACATAGGTCGCAAAGTCACATGGGCCGCATAGTCGCAAAGTCGCATAGGTTGCAAAGTCGCATAGGTCGCAAAGTCGCAAAGTTGCATAGGTTGCATTGGTCACATAAATCGCAAAAGTCGCATTCCGCCAGTCAGTCACTCCTATAAAAGGGAGAAATCATCCAATTTGAGAGCTCTAGATACTCTTCCAAAGAAGGATTGGATTACGACACAAAATGATAAAGTACATCTACGCATGAGAATCCAATCTCAGGACAAGATGGCCAAGGATGTAGACAATGTCATATAATCATCTCCTTAGTGGGTTATATCAATGGTCGAAGTCCATCGCACTCCTTCCATCAGGTCACTAGCAACACCTAAGGAATGGGAGGAATTACTAAATGAAATGCAATGATTTCTCGACCCAATCAGACAAGCTTCCAGCTCCAACGACTTGCAGGTGACAAGAGAGAGCATCAAGCAGTATGTGGTTGAGCCAGTCAGGGTTCACACCAAATTTTCTACCTTGTGAAACTAAGTCAACACCCAAAAAAGCACGCTGATTCCATATGCCCTCGAGTGCATGCACAGACACAGGGAAGACATGCCTCAACTGGTCACGATAGATACAAACTAAAAAGCATGGCAGACCTATCTTAGGGAGCATCAACATATTGACACTTTGGCCTTATTAATCAGCACATCATTAGCACATGGTCAGTGCATGAGAAATACTATCTCATTTTTTGTTGCACAGCTTGGTAGCTTAGGGAAAATTGAATCAAAACCTAAGAGAAACATGAGGGAGTCCATGGGTCACAATCAGCCCTAAGTCATAATCAACCCTGGGTCGCAATCTCCCTTAGGTCGCAATCTCCCTCGAGTCGCAATCTCCCTTAGGTCGCAACTTCCACTAGGTCACAATCTCCCTTAGGTCGCAATCTCCCTCGGGTCGCAATCTCCCTTAGGTCACAACTTCCACTGGGTCGCAATCTCCCTTAGGTCGCAACTTCCCCTGGGTCGCAATCTCCCTCAGGTCGCAATCTCCCTTAGGTCGCAACTTCCCCTCAATTACAAGTAATCCCAAGAGCGGGGAAGATCAAAGGTCACGGGAATCCCAAGAGTCACCTCGGCCTATATGTACATCTTCTAGCAATTTTGTAATCACTTTTCGGTTTTGGACTTTTGAGAGAGACACATTGCTTTTTATTGAATGGATGCCTCTTGATGAATACAAAGAAGTGTTATTGGATCTCACTATTGAATCCGATGGAAGCCTCCTGTGTGGTTATGCTATGAATATGGTCTCTTTGAATGAATGAATGCTTCCTTCAAATATTGGTGCACATTTCTACTCATGTATTCCCTTGTGTTATGAGCTTCCTTGCAACATGTGGATGGTATATGATGTTCTAACTTAAAGAAATGTTGATGAACTGCTTTGTCAATATTTGCTTTAAATCTCTATTGGGATGTGCATAGTTGATAAATGAAACACTTAACCATTGTGAATTGTTTCTCGTTTGTTAAGTGAATCTTGTAATAAGTATGGCCTTGGTAAAGTTTTGCTAACAATGCTTTTCATAAGTTTCATGCTTTAAATTCCGCTTTGCTATTCATGGTATTATGTTTCACAGGGCATTTGTCAATCACTAACTTGTATTCGTTCAACATCCGTGCATTCTCCATCTCAGCGAGTCCCCTCTCTATCCGAAAACATCTTCACCAATTTAACGACAACCGGGCCTACACACCGGATGGGATCCCCAAACCAAATGGTGTAGAGTCTAATTGGGATTCTACACCGGGGAGATCCCCTTACAGTTGGCGAAACATTTTCAACCGTCAACAGATTTGGTGCTAGAAGGAGGGCCAGATGACAAGTTGAGCCCTTGCAGCCTGCAGTTAGTCTCATATCTGTAAATGGCTCGTCCCCAAATCATTCTCTCGAGATGTTTATCAGATTTATCTAGTTCTCGATGCTCAATCCCTGATGAACCTCTATATCACTTGTCCCAATTAAAGTTCTATGGTGAAAATGGAACTTCCATAACCGAGCACCTTTCCGATTTCCTTGAGTTTTGTGAGCATTACGAAATTGATGATGAGGAGCTGGCTTGTGTGCTCTTCTCCCTCACTCTCGAAGGTCGCGTGAAGCAATGGTGCCGCACATTGCCAGCAGCTTCCATCCATTCGTTCAGGCAACTCGCCAGTGAATTTCAACAAGCTTTTCACAAGTACGATTTTCAAAATGTATTAATAAGGTTAAATGAGATCAGAATGAAACCTCAAGAATCTCTAGAGGAGTTTGCTATTAGATTTGTTCATCCTTGTTTTGAGTTCCTTGAAAGAGATGTCGATTGGACATATTTAATTGAACAATTTCAATAGTTGGTTTTTGTTTCTCTGCAACACCTTTGATCTGAATAAATCTTGATCCTTATGGATGTCATGATAATCCTCAAGTTACTAACTGTCCAAATTCAATCCCGAATATTTTCTTTCCCATCTCTCTGAGTCAGGAACAACTTCAAGCCTCCAAGGAGAAACTTACTATTTGTGACATTTATCATCCTCCTCCTAATTTGCCACCTAATGGAGTTCTGTTCGCAAATAGTTTAAGTGATGAAATATGCTTGCAGGGAAATGAATCATGTTGTATCGCCTCTGCATCTTTCATACTCCATGTCAAATCAAGACTCAAAAAACAAGTTGATTTAACATCTCTCCATGTTAATGAAACCAATCTCGAGTCCATTGAACATAAGCGTGGGTCTAGTCCTAAATCTCATTCACTTATTGGAAATGACTTGGGATTTGTCTCCAATGAAGTTGATTGTCCTGTAAAATCCATGCACCATGACATTCATGCAGGGTCATTGTTCCCTCTGGATGACAATAATGTGCGAGATGAAAGTCCTGGTACAATTGGTACTCCCTCATCTGAATGATTTCATCCATTATTCCCTGATTCGTTTCTTGAGTCTACCACACCAGAGATTTCTACAAATAATTCAGAACTTTCTTCTACTGGTGTTGGTGGTAGTGATGAACACTAGGGTGATCTTTCACAATGGCACTACAAGGATGATGAAATTCTTACTCCTGATCTCTTCCATCTGCAGTCCTTAATCGGTCAAGAAAGAGACCTTATGTCTCAACAATCTTGGGATGTTTCTCTCACCGATTCATCCTCATTTTTAACCCTAGAGGAGCCTAATATATAAGATGCCCAACCTGATCAAATTGGTGGTTCTAATGATTGTTATTTATCTGAAAATGTACTCACTCACACCTCTAGTGACTATCATTCATATCCGTCTATTGACCCTATGAAGCCACCGAAATTCGATGATTCGCCTTTTGATGATTCAGAGACCCATCAGGAAGTCGAGGCAATTCAGCTTCCACTGACGGTTATCTCAGGTTCTCACGATCCTGATGAGCCCCCTGAAACAAGTCAAACTAGGGTTTCTCGAATTAGGGTTTCTAAAATTACGGTTCCCACACACAACACTCGTCTCAGCATAACCATGTCGGATGTTAGCTCATCTGGGCAAGCCTTCGATTCAAGTGATGTTTCTCTAAGCACGCCTTACTGTCTCCTGATAGCTGATATGCAACAACCGATATACCCTAATTTATTCACTGGAAGGAAAACACCAGCCATTGTCTCTAATCTTTTTGGTTGTTGCCCAGCCAGTACCAGTTGCATTCAGGTACAAGCGTGTGATGTTTTGCAAGCCTCTCTATCGCCTGAAAATCTTCCAGTCAATTCATCTCATCCTGGGAAATCTAAAGAATCTGATATATTGGATTGTCAATCTGTCAGTTCGCAAACAGTTGACCGAATTAATAATAAGCCCACTAACGGTTGTCCAATCACCACAAATAATGATCACATCCATTCGCCAATTGATCTCACGAAACCATTGAAGTTTGAAAGCCCCCCGCTGGAAGGTCCAGAATTTGTCCAGGATGGTGAGGCACTTCAGCCTCCGCTGATGGTTGCTTCAGATCCTCACGTACTCGACAAAACCCAAAGACAACTTCAAACTAGGGTTTCCAAAAGTAGGGTTTTTGCACTTGGATTCGCAAGCACCTCAAATTCGCTTGGTGGATGCTTATTTTTCCCTTTCCATCAAATTGATCATCCTCAACATCATGATGAGATTCCCGGATGGTTTGACGGATCATATCCGATGAATACACCTACAAATAGGCAATGTCTTACCCCACTTCTGTTGGACCTAGGGTTGTGCATGGATAGACGTGTGTCATTTATAGATGATTTTAGGTTTCAAGTACATATTTCTGTGTATCAGGATGAAAGTACAATTCAGCTTGAACAATCCATTCTGGCATGTTCTCTGGTAAGTAGCCATGACCTTCTTGTTGTTGCACATGCTTTTCAGGTAAGTCTTGTTGTCAGTGAACAATTTTGTATTCTGGTTCTGATTGCGAACATTATTGTTCTTGCAGGGCGGGAACTAATGCGGTGGCTACACTGCAAATCTAATTTCACATAACCCGACCGCCTCTCCGGTTAAATTAGGGTTTTAGGTTTAGGCTAGCTAGGATCTGTTAATAAAAGTTTGTTGGTTCAAGTTGTTAATTAGGTTTACTTGCTAAGGTTTTGCTTTATGGTTTAAAATTATGTTTGTTGTCTTTTCTTACGGTTAGTAGCTTTATGCATTATAATTTTCCATTTATTTTTCACTCATGCTCTTTCAGTTTGCTTATTGCTGCATAATATTCAGATAATCACTGCATGTGCTTTGCCTTGCTTTTTCACCAGCAACTAGTTGATCTTTCTCGCACATGGCATTGCATTGCGCCATAAGCCTCGTCTGTTGCATCACGTTGTACACTTGCCTCCTCGCATCATATGCACTGGTTGTTGACCTAGCTCAGAAAGTTTCTGTACACTGCATAACACTGCATTAGCCCTCATTGAACCTGGAGCCTTCAAACCCTCAGTGCCCCGACTAGCCTTCTTACTCCTCCTTGCACGTGTTTAAGGCCGGATGGATTTCTTTCGCCTCTTTGCACGCATCAAAACCCTAAAGGTCTTCCTTGCTTTCCTTGTCATAATTACTAAAACCCTAACACTATTTTTTGTGTGAGGTTGTGGTGATCGCCCCAAGAGGAAGCTTCTCTCAGAACAAGTCATCAAAGTCACGTTCTCAACATGATTCCTATGAGTCTAAATTCATTAGCCAGGGAGATACGAGCTGGTTGCTTGTGGGGAACCCTAATGAGTTTGAATGGCCAATATCCGCATACTGAGCCTTGTGCCTAGCATAGTCTTGAACATCTTAATGATTTGTTTTGCATGTTTCATATGGGTGGGGGATGGGATGTGAAGGCTCGGCAGGAGGGCAAACCCAAATCAAAATATCTTTCAGTCTCTGTCAAACAAGAAACAACCTCTCTTGCCCGTAAAATAAGTCGGGATCCCTCATCTGCCCATGCAAAACAAGTGCCACGAGCACATACAAATAAGTGCTACAAGCACATGAAACAAATAAGGGTAAAGGATTAAGAAAGGCTTCCTGCGCAGAAAGGTAACGCAACGACTCCGTTGGGGTACTGACCAGGCTCGCTGGCAGCGGAGCAACGTTTGTGATTTCTTGAGGTGACTCCGCCGAGGTACTATCCAGGCCTGCTGGTAGCAGAGCAACACCAAAGACTTATTTTAAAATTCTAAATATAATAAGCTCGTTGCCTCGCTATCTGCATCATCACCAAACTACTGGCATGCATGAACTTCCGCTTGGGCGTTTTCCGATTAACAAGACCTAGCTGAGGCACAAGGATTGGGCATATTTGTAAAGGTCAAAGTAATACAAGACGTGCCCATAATACCTGTTCAATATACCACCTAACATCACTATCTAAACTCATATTATTGTGGGGACGTTGACAAAGATGCTGGATTCTACCAGTGGTTCACCAATTGTTGTAGTTGCTACAACACCACCCAAATTTTGGGTATATTCAAAATTTCGGGTCCCCCCTTGCCTGCTTAGCCATTAGGATTTCAACCAGGCCTTTAGTCGGTGACACCCCCGTAACCTATTCCTGCCAAACCCCATCACCACACCCTCTACGCTTGATGTCTCATCAATACACTAGGGCTTGGGGATCTGTTGCTTCAAAGAACATTGAGAGTCCCCCCGGATTGGATTCAGAGATAGGTTTCCCCCAGATCGTCATGATAGCGGCCTCAGATGTGCTTGACCTACTTCCAGCCTCTCGCAAACCTTCTCATCACCATGACAAGATACTTTTGTTGCAATCACGCCATGTGAGGGGGTATCATCATGCATGTACTTCAATGGAAGCTTTTCTGTGTATTAAGTACATAACATATATCCATTAGAAGCACTTTCACCATGGATCATTTAGGCATTCTATTTGGGTACTCCACCAAGCTCATGGTCCCATGTAAATTATTTTCAAATTTGGGGACATTATTCTCAGAAAGGTAACCGTGGACTAATTGATATTATAATGTTTCATGCAAGTCGAGTCCACAAATGATATACCCAACAATATCACCACCGCACTGGAGGAAAGAAATTGAAACTAAAATAACAAGGGCGCAGTTGCGGAACATGACACATTCATCTCTGTTCCATGTGGGGATGAGAACAAAGGTTACATCTGAGACCTTGTCAAAGTGGATGACAAGAGTAAGAGTAACTCAAGCTGAAATATAAAGGGTGGGAGATATGTGACACCTATAAGCGAGGAACAAAAGGTGTGCTACTTGGGGAAACTTTTGATCATGGTTAAGCCACACCTTTCCATATGTATGGCCTCATCCCTGAGGAGCTACTCGTAGAGGGAAATCACTTATTCGATGCTGAATCATATTTCAAACCAAAGGGGCTATCTCATTTTGCACTCGTACAAAAGACATATTTTAAGAGAAAAGGAGGGATTTTAATGGCTACGCGTTATGGAATGTTTTAAGGGCCATGAGCCAACATGGGCATAAAGCCAGCTCCATAAAACGCATGCCTTATTGAGTACCCAAGGAGCCATATTTCGTGGAATTCTAAAGACTGTTGCATGACACATGCGCATGTGTCTTGGGGGACCTTATTAATTGGGAGGCAGTAGGGTCAAAGGTAATTTGTATGCTAAACGGTATTAAGCTCTCCACTATGTACACCTGGGAAATTCTTAGAAGGTTAATATATGAGACATCCGCGGCATCTTAGTGTATTGTGACTCTTGTCCACGCAAAGGAGAGAACGCGCTGCCCGATGAGGACCATTTGCAGCCAGCCCAAGAGGAGAAATGTGATTGGATCTACTAGTCGCCAAGTCGCATATGCTGAGGGAGTGACCGAGAGTGCGACTTGTGGAGATTGTGACTCAGCGACCTCGTTGAGTCGCGTTGCCCAAGACTACATCCACGCTACTACCTCCATGCGATGTGTTTTTTAAACGTGCGGCCAAGTCATGAGATCAGAGTGGAAATATAGTCAGCTTGCAGGCTATCTCTGTTATTTCGAAATACCATAAGACTCAACCTCTTAACAAGACAACGACTGTTTGTGGGAGCCATACCTGAAATCATGTGTGGCATCGGCATACATGCAAGAAACGCATTTGACGCAGGCACAACAATAGGAGCTCCTGTGTTCCAAAGGATCCAAGAGAACACGACATATTAGCCTCAAACACGAACTCGTGGTGGGCATCCTTCAAATCGCAACGCTAAAAGATATGTCGAATATATTTCCAGGGCTAGCTCTTGTCTCAAGTTTCTTCAAGCGCATTGTTCATTGTTGTTTTGTTTGTTTTGGCTTGGCGAAATCGAAATTCGTTTGCAAACGCACCTGGCTCGTGGACTTAAATTTGGCAGTCCAAAGGTGCTTTGGACAATGGCATTTCCCCTCCACAGTCGCACAGTCGTGGGTGTTACAACCACAATGGCTATCGAAGGATGCGACTCGTGCACTGAGAGACTTCACAAGAAAGTATGCCTCACGCGATAATACCTTGGAAGAGTGTACGCATGGTCGTAGAAAGGCACATTACAGGTCTATATCACAAAGTCGCAGCATATGCCACTGGTAAGCAGGTGTGACCCAACCCCGGCGCGACTATGCGACCTCTCCGAGGTCGCAAGGTCGCAAAAAATTGCGCCCAAGAGAGCCCACAACTGGTGCGACCCTTCGACTGTGCGACCTCCGCACCAGGATTGCGACCTCACGCAAAGTCAACACCCATGCCCGTCAAATGGCCAGTCACACTCTCAGGCATTCAAACCACATAGGGTGGGCATGCACTCAGATTACAGGGAGTGGCAGTCGCCTTGAGAAAGGAAAAGGAACATTGCATGTTACACACAAAGGACATTGTCATCTGATGCGAGGTTGTATGAAGAAGGAGAAAAGTGTTCATTGAGCTTACGTAACAGCGTATGATCGAGGTGCTATTGCGTAATACCCTATAATCGCACAATTGAGCACACACAAGGGATGCGCCAAAGAGATGTGTGCGTATACATATATTGGCTTTGTCAAGGATGTAATAGCACATCGCATTTTAAGCCATGCAAAGAATATACAGGCAGTGACCAAGAAAGCACCACGTGAAATGTTTGAGAAATGCGCTAGGTGCAAATAAGCTTTATTCGATCCTGCATTAGCGCCACGCCATAGAGAAGAAGGAAGTATTGGATAAAAGAGCACAGGGTCACCATATGCAAACCACATACACAGATAATACTGCGACACGACAAAAGACCACACAGGGGTCTAAACTAACAGCATTCGTTTGAATCACTCTTGCAATTAATTGAATACGCCTCTAGCTTCATTAATTGATTATAAAGACATGTGACCCATGCTATTTGGTTGCAGATAGAAGTTGTTGATTTGCACGAAAAAGCTAGGGTTTTCCCCAGCGAGCGAGGTGGATCCTTACAAAGCTTGAAGAACCTCACTACAGGCTCAATGGCACATCTATCACCAGTCCATTCGCACAAGGCTGGTACGAGGGAAAGGCATCGTGTTCTGCAAGGGCTGAGCTCTCCAAAAGGAGAAGAATAGAAGGAATGGCCCTAGGTCACAACCTCCCAGGTCGCAACTAACCTCAGGTCGCAAATGATCCCAGGTCGCAGGTCGCATATGACCACAGGTCGCAGGTCACAAATGACCCCAAGTCGCATAGGTCGCAAAGTCGCAAAGGCGCACGGTCGCAAAGTCGCAAAGCTGCATAGGTCGCGAAGTAGCAAAGTCGCATAGGTCACAAGGGTCGCAAGGTCGCATAGGTCGCAAAGTCGCAAGGTCACATAGGTCGCAAAGTCACAAGGTCGCAAAGTCGCATGGGTCGCAAAGTCGCAAAAGTTGCAAAGTCGCATGGGTCGCAAAGTCGCAAAGTCGCATAGGTCGCAAAGTCACATTGGTTGCAAAGTCGCAAAGTCGCAAAGTCGCAAATTCGCATAGGTTGCATTGGTCACATAGGTCATAAAGGTCGCATTCCACCACTCAGACACTCCTATAAAAGGGAGAAATCATCCAATTTAAGAGAGGCTTCAACTGCAGTAGACAACATCCTTGTATCAACCAACAAATATCTTGAAGCTCCAGATACTCTTCCAAAGAAGGATTGGGTTAAGACACAAAATGATAAAGTACATCTACGCATGAGAATCCAATCTCGGGACAAGATGGCCAAGGATGTAGACAAGGTCATATATTCATATAATCATCTTCTTAGTGTGTTATATCAATGGTCGAAGTCCATCACACCCCTTACATCAGGTCACTAGCAACACCTAAGGAATGGGAGGAATTACTACATGAAATGCAATGATTTCTTGACCCAATCAGACAAGCTTCCAGCTCCAATGACTTGCAGGTGACAAGAGAGAGCATCACGCAGTATGTGGTTAAGCCGATCAGGGTTCACACCAAATTTTCTACCTTGTGAAACTAAGTCAATGCCTAGAAAAGCAAGTTGATTCCATATGCCCTCGAGTGCATGCACAGACACAGGGAAGACATGCCTCAACTGGTCACGATAGATACAGACTACAAAGCATGGTAGACCTATCTCAGGGAGCATCAACATATTGACACTTTGGCCTTATCAATCAGCAGATCATTAGCACATGGTCAGTGCATGAGAAATACTATCTCATTTTTTGTTGCACAACATGGTAGCTTAGGGAAAATTGAATCAAAACCTAAGAGAAACATGAGGGAGTCCATGGGTTGCAATCAGCCCTAGGTCACAATCCACCCTAGGTCGTAATTAACCCTGGGTCGCAATCTCCCTTAGGTCGCAATCTCCCTCAGGTTGCAATCTCCCTTAGGTCGCAACTTACACTGGGTCACAATCTCCCTTAGGTCGCAACTTCCCCTAGGTCGCAATCTCCCTCGGATCGCAATCTCCCTTAGGTCGCAACTTCCCCTAGGTCGCAATCTCCCTTAGGTCGCAACTTCCCCTAAGTCGCAACTTTCCCTCAGTCGCAAGTAATCCCAAGAGTCGGGGAAGACCAAAGATCACGGGAATCCCATGAGTCACCTCAGCCTATATGTACATCTTCTAGAGATTTTGTAACCAATTTTTGGTTGTGGACTTTTGAGAGAGACACATTGCTTTTTATTGAATGGATGCCTCTTGATGAATACAAAGAAGTGTTATTGGATCTCACTATTGAATCTGATGGAAGTCTCCTGTGTGGTTATGCTATGAATATGCTCTCTTCAAATGAATGAATGCTTCCTTCAAATATTGGTGCACATTTCTACTCATGTATTCCCTTGTGTTATGAGCTTCCTTGCAACACATGGATGGCATATGATGTTCTAACTTAGAGAAATGTTGATGAACTGCTTTGTCGATATTTGATTTAAATCTCTATTAGGATGTGCATAGTTGATAAATGAAACACTTAACCATTGTAAATTGTTTCTCATTTGTTAAGTGAATCTTGTAATAAGTATGGTCTTGGTAAAGTTTTTCTAACAATGCTTTTCATAAGTTTCATGCTTTAAATTCCGCTTTGCTATTCATGGTATTATGTTTCACTGGGCATTCGTCAATCACTGACTTGTATTCATTCAACATCCATGCATTCTCCATCTCAACGAGTCCCCTCTCTATCCGGAAAACATCTTCACCAATTTAATGGCAACCAGGCCTACATACCGGATGGGATCCCCAAACCAAACAGTGTAGAGTCTAATTGGGATTCTGCACCGGAGAGATCCCCTTACTGTTGGCGAGACATTTTCAACGATCAACAAGAACTCAACCAAGATTAGGGCCTAGAAACCCCAGCGCTGCCCCTGAAAGCCTTTGCGTCAGCCTCTACAACACCTCAAACCCTCAGCACTGTTCCGGAAGAGACTGTGTTACCCCAGACTGGGTGATGCAGTCACTACGCTGCCCCTTAGGGTCTCTACGTAACCCTCTGAGGGTTTCCTGCTGAAAATCACACTGTCCTTGGAGGGACTGCGTTGTCCTTGCTGTTGCTGCTCTCCTCTTCTGTGTTTTCCTTGAGCTGATTTCTGCCTCTTGTGTATTCTAGACCCCGAGATCAGATCATCCCCTTGGCCTAAATTCCCCTCTGCAGCTAAAACACTTCTGAGTATTCTTAGCAAACCCTGCCCTCGAATCTCAGCTTAGCTTCAGTGCTTTGCCTCTGTGTGTCTTTACAAATGACCCCAAGCCTTTCCTTTATACTTTTGTCGTTGGGAAACCAATGGCCATGATTAGATCTTGAATCAATGGATAAGATTAAAAGAAAGCTTGATCCGTGTGACTTAAGACAATTTCATCACATGTTTAATTTAATTAACTTTAATTAATTTAATGTATTTCAATTATTTAATTTTCCTAAGTTTAGACTAAGGAAATACATAATTAATTAATTAAATATCTCCCAAACCAGATCAAATTTCCCAAATCCATTTCTGGGTCTTGTAGATCAAGTGTACTCTAGTCCCTCCACAAAATTTGGGAGCTAGAGCACAACCGATGCTACCCCAAATACACAAAATCTCAACACTCCCTCTTAGCATCAGGAGTGTGCTCTAGCAATACATCACACTATGCATTACAAGATTTTGGGCACTGGTTTTGTGTTGTTGATGCTTGGCCTGCTGCCACTCAACTCTGCACTGTTGCTGCCATTATGTACCGCTGCCCATGACTCTGCCACTACCACTGCAACATCTGTACTGCAGCTCCCTCTCAATTTGCTACATCTGTGCTGCTCATAGCACTGCCACTGCTGATCTATTGCACTGCAACTTCAGTTGTTGAGAGAAACAACTGAATCTCTTGCACAATCTTTGACAGACAAGTCAGTTAGGTTGCATCCTTATCATCGAAGCTCCATAGGCTATTGACCTGTGTTGGCTTCTAAAGGATGATGCAAAGCAACAACCATGCACTATGTAAGCAAACTCCCTCTGCACTGTTGAAGTCACATCAGCCCCTTGTGCTGAAATCCCTCACGATGTTGTTGTGTTGCGCTATCCTCTTGAAGCCTCCACGCTGTTGCAGCTCTGCTCTACGTAAGCAGCTTTGCTCTGTATTGCTGAAGTCACATCAACCCCTACCCTGCTGTTGCATCTACACTGCACTACTCCTTCCAGCCTTCAGATCTGCCTTTGCTTCAATCGCGATCTATGCACCCAATGCTCCATTTGTCCCATTACTGTCTTAAGGTTGTCGTAGCTCGCATGTGATCCAAGAGATGAGCTACTCAAGGATCCTGCCCTGCTTTTATGTAGTTCCTCTACATATCCATGTCATCCCTCCTCCGTGGTTCATGAGCACTCATGGCTGCATCATCTCCTGACCCATCATCTGCCACAGCTACTTTGGAAGAAGATGCTTCCTTGTCCCTTTTCTTCTCAGGACAATTGCTGGAAAAATGTCCCATTTCACCACACTGGAAGCACTTGATCTTTAAGAGATCCTTCTTCTTCTTTGGCTGCCTCTTTGATGCCAAGGCTGCATCTTCCTCATCTTCCTTCTTCACTTTGCTCAATCCAGAGTTGTGCTGCTTCTTGGTGAATCTACGAAGTTCTTCTTGACGTTGAATTGACCACAAGCTGTCCCAATCTGGGAGGTCCGCTATGCCCAAGATACTTTGGACAAAGGTTTCCCACTCATTTGTGACTACATTGAGGGCAGCCTTGACTATCACATCATCATCCACCGTTGCACCCATTGCAGTCAGTTGATCTCTGATTGACTGCAATCTAAAGAGGAAATGCTCCATGTCTTCTCCCTTGGTCATCATGAATGACCTCATCTGAGTCTCCAACAACATTTTTCTTTGGACAGACTTTTCCTCATACAAGGAGGTCAAGGCCTTCCACATCTCGTTAGTTGTCTTCTTCTCAGCTACATGTGGTACAATATGGTCCTTGATTCCATCCACTATCAGCCGCTTGGCATGCCCAGCAGCCTCCTTATGCTTCCAAAGGAGATCTGGATCTGTCGGTGTGGCCAGAGTTTGCTCTGCATGGTCTCTAAGATTGTATGCCTCAAGGACTATTAGGATCCTTGCCTTCCAAACCAAAAAGTTTAAGAGGCCATCTAGCCTATCCTGATCACGCAATCCATGAGGAGCCAACTGCACAGAATGTATCGGAGCTTCCTCTTCTCTTTGCTAGAGAAATGGATCTAAGGCCCTTGGTGAAACAGACACCTTTTGCTCCCTCTGATAACTGATTTCCCTCCTTGGAAATTTACCAAATCAACTATGATTCAGCTCTTCTTTGATCCTCTGATCAAACTGCGAGTTTCCTTTGGCTAGAAACTCTCTGAAAAGTTGATCTCCTCCCACTCTTTGTCACTTGTGCTAAGGCTAAAAATCTGAAAACTTCAAAAAAAATTAACCCCACAAGCACCTTCTGAATTTCTGCAGTCTTTTCTGGATCTGACAGATTCAGATCTGAATCACACTGGCTGGCTTCAGACCAAACTAGCATTGTTTCTGAGCTGCCTCTGCGCAGTAATTGCATGGGCTTGTTAGGAGACAACGTTAGTTAGCGTCACCCTTCCCTCTGCATGAATCTGCCTCTGAAAATTGCGTTGTCCCTTCAGATCTGTGTTTCTGCTACTTCCTGCAGCTAGAACCTTCAATCTCTTCTGACGGTGACTCTCCTAGATCTGCAATTGCTCTGATACCATGTAGAAATTTCTGAATCCTTACACTTTATGCAGAAATTATCACTATTAATATAGTTATGCTCCTCCTACTTAGACAAGTTATTAACTGAATAAATTCAAGTTAAAATCGAAGCAAAACACATAACAAATCTCTACCAATCCAGATCTAGAACAAGTTCATGCACACATAGACAAAGTGACACAGTGATTTCCGGACAAATAGTCCCCAGAAAAACCCAAAGCGGGAAAACCGGTCTCTGGCTGCGGGAGGGTTTTATTATTAAGAATTTTCTGAATACAACAAGCCTGGGTTCCAGATCTGGAAAACCCGACAGAGAATATGCTAGATCTACAGCTCACTGGCTGATCTAGGGCCAAAATGATGACTGATCCACACCCTCAAACGGGATTTACAGAACTGTTGTAGCTGCTACAACACCACCCAAAATTTTGGGTATATTCAAAATTTTGGGTCCCCCCTCTGCTTGCTTAGCCATTAGGGTTTCAACCCAGCCTTTAGTCGGTGACACCCCCGTAGCCTATTCCTGCCAAACCCTCAAACGAGATTTACAGAACTCAGCCAAGATTAGGGCCTAGAAACCCCAGCGCTGCCCCTAAAAGCCTCTGCGTGAGCCTCTGCAGCCCCTCAAACCCTCAGCGTTGCTCCGGAAGAGACTGTGTTACCCCAGACTAGGTGACGCAGTCACTACGCTACCCCTTAGGGTCTTTGCGTAACCTTCGAGGGGTTTCCTATTGAAAATCACGCTATCCTTGGAGGGATTGCGTTGTCCTTGCTGCTGTTGCTACTCTCCTCTTTTGCGTTGTCCTTGAGCTGATCTCTGCATCTTGTGTATTCTAGACCCCGGGATCAGATCATCCCCTTGGCCTAATTTCCCCTCTCTGCAGCTGAAACACTTATAAGTATTCTTAGCAAACCCTGCCCTAGAATCTCAGCTTAGCTTCAGTGCTCTGCCTCTATGTGTCTTTACAAATGACCCCAAGCCTTTCCTTTATACTTTTGTCATAGGGAAATCAACGGCCATGATCAGATCTTGAATCAATGGCTAAGATTAAAAGAAAGCTTGATCCGTGTGACTTAAGACAATTTCATCACATGTTTAATTTAATTAACTTTAATTATTTAATTTTCCTAAGTTTAGACTTAGGAAATACATTAAAATAATTAATTAATTAAATATCTCCCAAACAAGATGAAATTTCCCAAATCCATTTCTCGGTCTTGTAGATCAAGTGTACTCTAGTCCCTCCACAAAATTTGGGAGCTAGAGCACAATCGATGCTACCCCAAATACACAATATCTCAACATGAACTCTATTACAACTAGAATTACTCTGCATGCCTCACCAACAACCTCTAACTCAAAATCCACTAGCTAACTGAAATTATCACTTTCAGTTAACTCGTTCAAGTCCATTGAGAATAGATTATAGTTTAATGTCCATCTTAATTAAGGGATAACCAAAATAGACATGCACGCAAAAATAGCACTGTGGACCCCACCCTAGTCTGGGTGCTAAATGCAACAAGGTGCTTAATGCACTAGGCGTGGGTGTTGAATCTTCTTGTTGAATCTCAACACTCCCTCTCAACAAGAAAGGGATTATCCTTCACCCGGATCCTGTCTCTATGGTATTCGAATTTACTCCTGGTGAACACCTTCGTCAGAATATCTGCATCCTGATCTTCTGTGGGAATGTACTAAAGCAACATGATTCTCCTCTGCACACAATCTCTGAGATGATGGTACTGGATATCTATATGCTTGGACCTATCAGGAAACACATGATTAATCGAGATTAATGCAACTCTGATTATCACAATGAATCACTGTCGGATCCATCTGAGAACCAAACAAACCAACCAAGATTTTTCCCATCCAGATAGCCTCACATGCAGCTTCACTTGCTGCCATGTATTTCGCTTCCACTGAACTGAGTGCCACGGATCGTTGGTTCCTGTTGTACCAGGAAACTGTTGTCGACCCAATGCTAAAGATCCCCCCTAATGTGCTCTTTTTGTCCGATGGACTTCCAGCACAATCTGCATCGGTGAAGCCATGCAACTTCACTCCATCCGTCCGTCTGTACCATAAACCATACTCTGATGTGCCCTCAGGTATCTCAGGACATGCTTCCCCGCCTTCCAAAAGAGATTTGTATGCTTAACCATAGCTTGACTCAGTTGGTTAACTGCGTAGCAAATGTCTGGTCTCGTGTTCACTAGATACACTAGCGAACCCACTAATTGTCAATAGACAGAAGCATCCACTACCTCTCCAGAAGTAGCATCCTCTTTCCTCCAATTTCCTGGAAGAGTTGTATCCATGGGTTTGCAGCTCTCCATGTTAAACTTACCCAGTATCTCCTTTGCATACTTGCCTTGAGACAAAAAGTTCACCATTCCGCTGCCATATTTCCAATCCAAGGAAATAATGAAGGAATCCCATGTCCTTCATTTCAAACTCCCTTGAAAGATCCTCCTTGCATGAGTGTATCAGTTGCTCATCACCAATCAAAATTAGATCATCAACATAAAGAACAATGATCAATAACTTACCCTCAACCACAATCTAGTACAGGTTTGCATCTACTTCACTTTTGGTGAAGCCCAGTCCTGCGAAATAGTTGTCTATCCGAGTGTACCAAGCACGGGGTGCTTGCTTCAGCCCATACAGCGCTCTTTTGAGTCTGCGCACATGCAACTCACTGTTGAAGATTTCGAAACCTTCAGGTTTCTCTATGTACATCTCTTCCTCAATGATCCCATTGAGAAACACAGTTTTCACATCCATCTGATGAATGCGCCAGCCCATCTACGCTGAGAGTGCAAGGATGGATCTTATGAAAGAGTACCTTGCGACAGGCGCAAAAGTCTCATCATAATCTATCCCCTCGATCTGTGAGAATCCCCGGGCCACAAATCTGGCCTTGTATTTCTCCACACTCCCATCAGCAGCTTGCTTTACCTTGTAGATCCATCTCGATTCAACCACTGATTTGTTGGCCGGTCTTGGGACTATCTCCCATGCACTGTTCCTGACAATGGAGTCATACTCCTCCACCACTGCATCAACCTAAGTAGGCTGATGCGTTGTTTCCTAAAAGAAAGATGGTTCAGTCACAATACATTTGCTCATAAGAGCCATGTATCCAGTAAATTGGTCAGGAGACTATCTCTGTCTACGCTGTGAAGTAGGGACTCCTACATTCTATGCAGCATCAAGTCTCGACCTATCAGCTTCTGTGGTGCGCCTTCTACCATTTTTAATGGATGGCTCTGCATGAGTGTTTTCCTCCACTCCATGAACCTCCTCATATGGCTGATCCACATCTTGAGACTCATCCTTAGGAACCAGCAGTTCCTCCCCTGCATGCAAGTCCAACTCCGTCTCAAGGGACAACTGCATGGCTTTCTCCTCATCAAATTTGATATCTCGTCGCACAACAGTCATTCTAGTGTTTGGCAAATACACACGATAATTATGGGGTGTTTCAGTGTACCCCGCAAAAATCCCAACCTTAGCTGTTGGTTCCAACTTCTTCTCGGTGCCCTTGGTCACATGCACATAAACAGATGAGCCAAAAATCTTAAAGTGTGAAACATCAGGTTTCTTACCAGTGAAAGCCTCTTCAGGTGTACTCATGCCAAGTACTCTATGAGGACAACAGTTTTGCACATGTACAGTTTTATTACATGCTTTTGCCCACAGATGCATCGGTAGGCCTTGATCATGCAACAACGCTCATGTTGCACCCACAATAGTTCAGTTCTTCCTCTCCGTGACCCCATTCCGCTGTGGGTTATGAGGTGCTATAATTTCTCTTCGAATTCCTTCTTTGCTGCAGAAGTTCTTGAATTCGTTAGAGATGTATTCTCCACCATTATCGCTCCTGAGAGCCTTCACTTGCTTCCTTGACTCTTTCTCCACCAGTGCTTTAAACTCACGGAACTTAGAGAATGTTTGATCTTTCTTCTGCATGAAGAAGATCCAGCACTTACGAGAAAAGTCGTCAACAAAGATTACATAGTACTTATGTTTTGTTGGTGAAGCAACCGAGAAAGGACCACACACGTCTGTGTGAACTCTCTCAAGGATCCCTGAAGCTCGGTTTTCCTTCTCGTGAAAGGTGGCCTTTACATATTTTCCCATAATACATCCTTTCATGTATCTGACTGCGCAAGTGTACCCCTGGGAAGACTGGTAGAAATCTATTGCATGACTTTCAAGGCTCCATGGTGAAGATGGCCCAATCGTCTGTGTCATAATTCACCCTCCTCCCAGCTCACCACTTGATCTGCCTTGCCCATCATTGCTGAGCAACCATCTACCTCCAGCTTGTAGAGATTCTTAACTCGAATCCCTATCCTCTTGGCTTGACCCGTTGTTTTATGTTGCAGGAAAGATTTTCCATCACTAAAAACATCATAGCCTCTATCCTCCAACATTACGACTGAGACCAATTTTTTCTTCAGACCTAGTACATGCATTACATCTTCTAATTGAAATGGTTTACCTGACTCCCTCTGAAAGGTAATGGTACCAATCACAGTAGCACTGTATCGTCCGTCGTCGCCCATCTCAATATGCATCTAGAGATCTTTCTCCTCCAAGTCACTGAAAAGTTCCTTATCTCCCGTCAGGTGAAAAGAAGCGCCACTATCCAAATACCACACAGATCCCAATGCACTGGACACCATGAATGCGATCAATGAGAAGTCAAGCTCAAATTGCGAGGCAAGGGCCTCACCAGCTGCAGATCCAACAACCTTCTTGTTCTTCTTCTTTTGTGGACAGTTAATAGCAAAATGCCCATGCTCGTGATAGTGAAAACACTTCACCTTGGACATGTCCTGCTTCTTGCCATTCTTGGACTTGAATTTTGAATGGAATTTCTTCCCCTTCCCTTTCCTCGCCTTGGCAACCAAAGCACAATCCTCTTCATCCTCATTCTTAGATGAAGATCCATCTCTGGTGTTTCGTTTGAACTCCTCCTGCACCAAATCCGACCACAGTCGTTCCCAATCTGGCAATTTTTCCCTTCCATTAACAGATTCTTGATAACTGTGCCAACTCTTGGGAAGTCTTAGGAGAGCCAAGCTCACCAAATCATCATCAACAACTGTTATTCCAACACTCCCTAGTTCATCCCGACATTGGACAAACTTTGTTAGATATTTTGGAATAGTGTCGCCCTTTTCCATCTTAATCTTCCTGAGTTTATCTTTGAGCGCCAATTTCCTATGGTCGTTGTTGCTTTGGAATAGATCCGTCAAAACCTTCCACATTGCATATGGTGTGGCTTTTCCCATGGAGGCTTGAGACAATGTGGTCTCGTACTCCCTCCAACAAGATCCTCCTCGCCTTTGCCACTTTCTTTTTCCATGCATCAAGATTTACAGCATCTGCTGCATCTGACTTAGGAACATCTTTGTAAATGAATTCCTTCAAGCCATTGTCTTCGAGTACTGCCTCCATCTTATCCTTCCAAGCAATGTAGTTCGAGCTGCGCTCAAGTGCATCAAGATTTGCAGCATCTGGCTTAGGAACATCTTTGTCAATGAATTCCTTCAAGCCATTGTCTTCGAGTACTGCCTCCATCTTGTCCTTCGAAGCAATGTAGTTCGAGCTGCCCTCGAGTGCATACTCTAACCTCAAGCCATTGAAAGCCATTTCGATATTGAATCAACTATAGCACCAAGAAATTATTTCTGCAAATTCGAATTCAATCCAGTCACAAACTCAGCTCCTGCTTCACTTCTGCAATTTCCTATGTTCTGATACCATGTAGAAATTATACAACAAGCATGTATATCTTGGATTCACCCAATCTAACAATGTACTAAAGTTAAATATTGAATCGCTTCTACAACTCTTTTGCAGAATTAAAAACACAATCGTTAATCACATGAACATGAAGAAAGATCAATCACACACAACACGGATAATTTCCCAGGGAAAGCTTACAGCTAAAATAATTTCTATTGTATATTAAGCATGCATCATGAAACAATTACATACAAAAATATTCTCACAAGAGCCCTCCAGTACTTAGCTAATTGTCTCACACTGTCATATGCAAAACTGACCAACACAGCCAATTCTCAACCTCCAAACAGCCTACCTGCCTTGCGCAATCCCTGATGGTAAAGATCCCTAAAAGATAGGAATTCTTGCCTGCCTTGACTGCGCAAGTATCACGGGCACTCCAATGGGTGTTTGCCTGCATGTGTGCAAGCAGATAATCCTACAACTGATAGTCAACCTCCCTTTCACCTAGAACTCAACTGGGTCTCCACTGGATCTGACATGCATGCAACTAATAATAGTAAATCCTCAGTTGCATGTGAGATCACTAATTGTGAATTAATTAATATTTAATTCACTGAATCTCTCACTAGTGTATCTTCAGTTGCAACTAGCACAATTGAATTTAACTCACTTGACTGAGTTAAACTATTTACAACTTGCACCAACTCATGCACCACTGCACTTCGAACTCTGTTACAACAAGAATTACTCTGCATGCCTCACCAACAACCTCTAACTCGAAATCCACTAGCTAACTGAATATATCACTTTTAGTTATCTCATTAAGTCCACATTGAGAATAGATTACAGTTTAATGTCCATCTTAATTAAGGGATAACCAAAATAGACATGCACCCAAAAATAGTGTTGTGGGCCCCACCCTAGTCTGAGTGCTTAATGCAACCAGGTGCTTAATGCACTAGGCGTGGATGTTGAATCTCAACAACTCTAAGCCTCCCTGCCAAGTTTCCTCCCAAAAACTCTACTCACTCCCCTAGCCCCTGGAGTGATCCCTTCACTGAATGTGTTGGTGTAGATGCAACTGCGTTGTTGAAGAGCTGACTGTGTTGTGGATGAACTCCCTGCTGCTGAAATGCTCCTCTAAAATGATAGATTCATCTCCTGAGCAGGCACTCGAAGTCCACTGAGGCAGCGGTTGAGACCTTCCCCTGAAAATCTCATGTGCTAAACAGCACTGCAGACTTGGCACCAGGCACAAGCGTGCTCTTTGTCAAAGACAAAGTCGAAATGGATGATTGAATGAATGACCAAAATGAGCAGCTTGCTTCCTTTTTAACTAAGCTTGCCCAACGTTCCCTTGGGCCCCACCTAAAAACTATGCTGCCTCTAGCTCGTACCATTGAGTCGCGCTGCCACATGTGGGACGCAGTCTCTCCTCATTGGGTCCCCATCCTCCACTACAGCAGCAATATTTGCCTTGGCCTAATGTTTTGATCTCTATAGTTTCCTAAGTCTAATTGTGGGCCCCCAAACCCACATCCTCATAGTCAAAACCTAATAGTTTGCAAAATATCAAAAATTAATATTCTAATTAGCAAAATTGCTAATTAGGAATATTACACAATCTCTTAGCCTTAAAGTACCTGCAAGAAGATTAATCTCACTAGGACGATCTCCACACTTGAGATACCCCAATCAAAATAGCAATGATAGTGCCAATATCCCACAATTCCCAATTGAGATTCCCCCTAGAGGGCGTGTCCAACACTTGGAATGTGTGTTTTTTGACACTATCTATGGGAGAGATGAAAGCATGGGTCCTCAATTGCAAGAAACACCTCCTCAAGCAGCATATTGGTACTGGAATCATTTTGAAACAGCCTCGAAATGTCGTCAATTGCACAATAAAGTGGTTCATGCTTTGGAAACACTATACAATGCAACCGACGGCATTTTGGGGCCGTTTTGACCGAATTTCGTGGCATTTCGATGAGTTAACTTGCTAGTTCAAGCCCATTCAAGCGGCCAAGAAGGGCGTGGGTACCTTCTATGGCCCAAAAACACTTCATTTAAAATTTTTCATCAACTTTATTTCACTCCTAAGCTAATTTGCTTTAAAAAAAATAGAATTAGAATACTCTAAAAATCCTAAAATCCTCTTCCTTTCTATAAAAAAGCACTTCATTCACTCATTTCTCACACATTCTTCAGCAAGAGGAGCTTCCCACAGCAACAACAAGCATTTTAGTTGTGTTTTGGAGCATCAGGAGAAAGCTTTGGTGCATTTCTAGCAAGAAGAAGGATGCAGGCAGCAAGAAGAAGGGTATGGGCAGCAGTGGTTTTGGTGAGTGATTTATTTTCGGTTTTTGCAGCGTTCATGGTTTCTCAAAGCGGTGTTTCTACTGCCTCTAGATCTACTCAAGCAACCAGGTGGCAAGAAAACTATCCTCTTTAGAAGTATGTTACAAAATTCAAGCAAATGTGTGTTGGGGGTACATGGGAATGGAGGTGCAATTATGCAAAATTAATAGGACCTTCAAAGGCTCGTACACAAGAGTGAAGGCTCATGTTTTGTATGAAGAGATAAAGAGTATTGAAGTTTGTGCACATACCAAAACTTTGGAGGCTATGTTGCAAGAAACTTCCCCCCCCTCCTGTGTTTCCACCGCATTTCCATTTCGAAACTCTGAAACTCGACTAAAACGCATTTCAGTTCATATGAAATGCATTTCACATGTTGGAAATGTGAAAATTTCTAAATATAGAAACCATACTGCAGTATCTTGATTTACTTCTCCTACTTGTTTGATTTAATTAACAAGTTATTTTATGAAGATTCAGTAAAATATCAAAGCAAACACAACTGCAGCCTACACATACATACAGATCATTTACTAAAGCATAACGCACACATGACAAAGGACACAGTACTTTTTGGACGATGTCCCTGGAAAAACCCAATGCAGGAAAACCGGCGCAGCAACTCTTAGAGGGTTTGTTTATTAAGCAGAATATCTTAATACAATCAAGGGCACCAGTAATGGTTTTCCCAACAGAGAATTCAGAGCAAAAGTACCTATCACTCGGAGACAGAAAATATGGTTGATTCAGCCGAGAAAGCACTCCTCTGAAAGCATTGAATACGAGCCCTTTCTAGCCCACTAGAACCCTAGAGCTGCTCTTCCAGCCTCTGCGTCAGCTTCTCCTACACGGCTGTTACACAGCAATTTGTCACCATCCCTACAATCCCCATCCCGCACATTGGAGGGCTCATTCCGTGACCTGTGGGCAGAGTTAAGACTTGAAAATACTTTCATTGCATCCCTCTGAAGATGAGTTTTAATTGCCCTGAAGACATCTCCCTGCAAAAAACCCTAAAAATAGCTCTTTTTCCATTGGCGCGGTTCCATAGTTCAGCCCTCGCGCCAAGAGGGAAATCCTCCAAAGAGGGCGCGCCAATTGGCGCTCTGTCATAGAGCCGCACCCGCGCCAACCATATTAAGAGTTGTTTTTTAAAAATAAAAGGTAGAAGTTTCATCCTAACAAATTCCTGGATTGATTTCTATCTTGAGTTGGGAGGTTTGGCTACGGATTTCCATAGAGAGGAAGTGGTTTGCCACCTCTCATGGAAGCTTCCTTGATGATAGGGCCAATCCCATAATTATAGGGATCCCAACTCCCCTTCCTCCTTCTATAAAAGCTTGTCCATTTCCATTGCAAGCTAGTTCCAAAGAGTGGCAGAATTTCCAAGTTCCCAAGAGCTTTCATGCTGCAAAAGCCTTCTTGATTCCCTAAGGCCAAATCCAAGCAAGGAGACTATTGCCAAGTATCCGGAGAGAGAGGCTTGTCCCATCCCTGACAGGCTTTATTGAGACATGTTGTGCTGACGACCCGCTAAAGGAGAGTGCTGCGTCGAAGCTATGGTTGTATTCTTCTTTTGACTCTTTAATGATAAGCGACTATCGGTTATGGTTCCGCTCTTGTTCTTGATCATGTTCATGAGTTATATCCTCTTCGACTGATATATAGTTGTATGTACTGGATTTTATGCTTGCTTTTGTGTTGTTTCTTGCATGTGCAGGTGTCCGATCACGGAGATCGTGAGGGCTATGATCTGCCATGGCAAAGGAACGGGAGCACCACCTCTTCTACAAACGACGGCGTTGGATTCCAAGTAATCCTTCCTCACAACTCGATTTATTTACGATTAGGAACCTGCACTGTAGCGTGTTTGATTGTTGCTAGACCCGATCTGGGCTAGTAGGGATCACCTCTGTCCGCAGAGGGGATTTACCTCCTCAACAATTTGGCGACTCCGCTGGGGATTCAGCTTGTTGTTTGATTTGTAAACTATAGACAGAGTCTGAGGCACAGCCAGATAGCCTTCGAAACGCTTTTGCTCTGCATTAGCGGAGTAGATCAACGTTGCTTCAGTAGATCTCCGGTTTGTTTTACGGACTGAACAACTTGGAGTTTTGTCTTCTCTTTCCGGTTAACTTCTTGGTCTTGCTTGCTTGGTTAACTCTTTGGACTGGATTTTCTTGTTTTTTTGGCTTTGTTTTAGCCTTGTTTTCACTTTTCTGTGTCTGAGATTGCTTGTTTTTTATTTTTTCCATAGTAAACTTGGCTGGCGCGCTTTTTGGCGTGACAGTCGCGCCCATTGGCGCAGGTTTCCTGTGTATCACCTGCGCCATTGCCTTTCTGGCGCTAATTTCAAGCTCACAGTCGCGCCAATCCTGTGAGCTATTAGGGTTTGTTGTGTTTCAAGCTTTCTGAGGCTAACTTGTGATTTTGATCTTGTTTTTTCGGCTGTTTGAGTGCACTGGAGCCTAGTTTGACTGGTTGGAACCTCCTTCCTTTGGTTGTTTGCCTATTTCTTTCGATTTTGCATACGAGCCCTAGGGCATCTAGGTGCCTTTGTGAGTCGAGCCTCCCTTGGGAGTTTTTGGTTTCCGTTCGTTCAGTCGGCTGTGGGATTGCTTCCTTGCATTCGTTTGACAGTTGTCTATCATATTGTTGCGTTTTTTGAGTGACTGATTTCGTTTTCATTCGAATTTCGCTTTGCTTCATTTTGGGCCTAGATCACATGGCTCATTGGTGTCTTTGGGACTTTTCTTGGTTTTGAGAGACTTTTTGTCGATTTGAGATCTGATTGTTTGTGCCATTGAGTGAAATTTGTTGGTTTCGCTCTCTTAATATCATTTCTTGAATTGCTTCTTATTTGTTTTCGGTTTGTTTAGTGCATCTAGCTATCAAACATTGAAAATAATAAAAAATCTCTTTTGCTTTTGGTTGATTAGTGCAAATTGAAATCTTTTCGATTTTACTAGTATTTAGTGAATTTGAAAGAAAAGTTTTTAGTTTCATTAGTTGCATTAGAGATGTCATTGATTGTCTTCTGATCATTTTGTTTGTGTAAAGAACTCTCAACTCTTCTGTAGCTAGTTTTCATCGAACGAAATGATGCACTGTGGCATGTAGTTTTGCATTTAGGAGATTTTTGAGACAGCACATTCGTTAGGGCCTGAAAACTGAAACGTAATTGAAGATCAACTTTAAAATCTACTCAATTTACACTAAGGCAGCATTGAAATCTAACGAAACACATTTAGAGGTCTAGGCTAGAGATGTGTTCCGGCGTCTTAAAACCTAGTAGTTTTCGCTCGCCTCTTGGCTTTAGACAGCACTAGTACGGACTTGTGCTCCCCGTACCATCGCGTATATAAAGGGAGACCCCTCTAGGTTTCAATCCTTTATCCATAGGAAGCTGAGTCTGCCGCCCTATACCCGTGATACACCGGACACAGCATTCGGGGAGATTGCCTGCACGTACATAAAGTCCTTGGTTGATTTCTCTTTCATTATTGAAACCAAGGTGTATATTGCAGTTCAAGGTGATTTGGTACACCTTTTTGCCTAGTATTCCTGAGCAGTCATTTGATCTTTTCTGACTCCCTAAATTTGAAAGGATCACCAAGCGCTTGTCCTTTCACGCTTGTGTCAAATCTGAAAGAGATAGAGTCACCTTTTTTACCGTTTCTCGACTCTTAAAACATGAAACGGTGAAGTTTCTTATTTTTCAATGTGGTAAAAATTATTCACCCACGATTACTCGCCCTGTTAGATTTTGCTTGTTGACCGTTTGATCGTGTGTCTTGACTCTTTTTCAGCCCGTGTGTGTGTTTGATCTTTTCTCTTGTCGTTTTTGTCACAGTGACGGAACCCTTGGTTTCGTCTACTGGTAGTCCTTACACGGACGATTCATCAGAGGTTTCCCAATCCTCTGCTGAACCACAGCAGCCCATTGTTTCCGAGTTTCTTGACGGGGGACCGGTTCTTTCTAAGCAACCCTTTGGGGGACCAGTTGAGTTCGATTGGCCCTTTTCGGACCCTGTGTCTGAATTCAGATTAGGAGTTGATTTCCTTTCTCTTACATCGGGTTCGCCTTTTATAGCTGCTGTCTTTCCTCCTAGTCCTTGTCGTCTATTGCGAGATCTAGCGACAGGCTCAACCATGAGTGATTCTGGTGAGGAAATTCCAACGTCTGGTGAAGACTATCAGCTCTTCCCACGAAGATTGTTTCCGGGAGACAACTCTGAATCAACTATTATGTCAACAGCCAGTCCCTCATTACCACCGGGGTACAGGTCTTTGGGTCAGATCATTTCCGTTGCTGCCTCTATGGGAGTGTCAGCTTCGTCTCTGAGGCCAGCTGCTCCTTCACCGGGGGTGTCTCCTCAGACGCTCGTTACATCTGTACCCGTTCGGCCCACTGTTTGTGTGGCCGCCTCCACACCCGTTGTCACGGCACCCTCTGCCAGGGCTATGCCGTCTCCTGAAGACATTTATCTAGCGACTGCTATACCGAAGAATATCTCTCCGGAGGAGTATCGGTTGTCCCTGCAACAGCCGAACCCCGAGGTTGGACCATCCTCCCAAGATCCCAACCGCTCTTACTTTTCGCACTATGCACAGGATGGTACGCCCGTGTATGCTTTTCCAGGTCAGTATGATGAGCACGGGGACATTTTGCGTCTACCCGCTCCTGAGGCTTACCTCCATGCTCAAGGTTTACCTTATAACCAGGCTTATAACCCGCAAGGGCAACCTTTCCAAGGCCAACCTTCGGGCCAACCTGGCTATCCTTATGACCCACAGGGGCAGCCCATCCAAGGCTATCCTGCAGGCCAGCAAGGGCCATCGTACGGTCTGCAAGGACAGTATTACAGCCCTTCCGGTCAACCCGTTCAGCCTCAGCCGGGGTACCAACCGGGATCGGTCTATGGTCCTGGGGGGCAAATCCAGCCTTCTCTACCAATGCAACCGCAGTATCCTGTTGTCTCTAACGTTGCATATCAGCCGGGACCATCCTATGGTTCTGCTTCAGGTCAAACCGGTTTCCAGCAACCACCTGGCCCTATTCCTCCACCAGGCCAACCGGCTCATCCGGTACAACTCGGTGTTCCGCCTCCAGGCCAACCGGCCCATCAGGTACAACCTGGGGCTCCTTTACAGCCAGGTCAACCTGCGCAACCGGCGTCGCCTGTCTATCCAGGTCAACCTGGTCATTCAGGTCAGCCCTCTCAGCCGGGTCAACCTGTTCACTCAGGTCAGCCCTCTCAGCCGGGTCAACCTGTTCACTCAGGGCAGCTCGCTCATTCCATTAACCCTGCACAGCAGCCGGTTCATTCGATGCCGCAGCCAAATCAACAGCTGCGCCCTACCTATCAGGCTCCGCAGGGTTCCACTTTTCAGCAACCTACTCATCCTCAGGGTGGTTATTATCCTCATGGTCAATCTCAACCGAATTATAACCACCCCAGAGGCTCTCAGTATTATCCTCCTCCACCCGGTTTTACCTACACTCAGCAGCCAAATCCAAATGCTGCTTACACCGGGCCGACACATAATCAGGGTCCGTACTCTGGTTATCAAGCCCCACACTCTGGTTACCAGCATCCAAATCAGTCTGGTTATACGACCTACACCCCCTACGGTCAGAATCCTATGGGACAGAACCCATGGGGGCAAGGATATTCACAACCATTGTGGAGTACAGGTAATGGTCCTCATCCCAGGCCTGGCATGCCGGTTAATCCGCCATTGCCGTTCCTGGCCACCTTGGAGTTGCCGGATGTTTCAAAATTGACCAATGATCCGATTTTACGTAATCCATATTGGCCTCCAGTTCCTACCAAGATACCAGGTGATTGCCCCAAGTTTGAGGGAAAAGCTGGAGAGGACCCCCAGGCGCATGTGATGACGTATCATCTTTGGTGTTCGTCTAACTCTTGGGTCGATGATTCGATTCGTCTGCGCCTCTTCCAGCGTACTTTAACTGGAGCTGCTGCTAAGTGGTACATCGAGTTATCCCGTGGTATCTTCCAAGATTTCAACTCTTTAGCCATGGATTTTCTCACGCACTTTCAGTTACCGGTTCGTTATGAAGCCGGGACGCACCTCCTGACTTCTCTGAAGCAGGATAAAGCCACTCACATTTCTGATCACATTCATGAGTGGCGGCGCCGTCGTAGACTGATCAAGTTTCATATACCTGATCAGATACTAACTCACTGGTTCACCACCTCCTTCGTGAACAAAATCGCCCAAGATATTGCGATGGGAGCGTGTGTGACGGAGGAACAAGCCATTGCGCGTGCCCAATATCTGGATCTTGTATATTCTCAGTCCGGCACGCTTTATGATATCTTGCCTGATGCCCCACGGTCCAGAACCTCTAAGGCTCCACCTACCCCCGCAGTGGATGGTGTCATTGGTTCTGTATCTCAGAATTCGAAGAAATCTTCGAATGGGAAGCAGAGGTCTAATTCTTCCAACAATGCTCCTGCTAGTCCCGCCCCATCAAATTCTGGCAAAACCGCGGAGGTGAACGCCGTTCAGGCCAATCCTACGGAGAAAGCCTCCAAAGGGAAAAAGAAGGGCAAAGGTAAATCCAAATCTGATGCCCCGAGGCCAGAATCCAAATCTCGCACTGAGGATGGTTCTCAGCGTAAACCGAAGTACCCCGGCCTCATTTGTGAAGGAGACCATTATACTAAGGATTGTCCACGATGATCCGAAGTTAGTCAACTTCTCAAGTGCTCAAAAGGGACTCCGGCAATTCTTAAAGAGCCATTCCCATCTTAGCAGACCCAGATGGTTGAACAGCCGTCACCATCTGCACCATTTGGGTCCCAAGTTTTCATGATGAAGGTTGCTGCACCTATTTCTGTCGCTACACGTTCGAAGGATTACAACGAATCGCGGCAGGCACCCGGGAAGGCAGTTGCGGATGGACCGCCTCCCCCACCTATCTCCAGTTCATTGGAAATCGAGAAGCCTACTCCTGAACCTGTTGTGAAGCCACCTTCTAAAGGTGTTCTTCGAAGATCTTCTTATAATCTGAATGCTCGTGCCACTCAACATTACAGCATTGTTGAGGATTTGGCACAGGCACCTTCTGCTATGTCTACACTAGAAGTTCTTCAAAGTTGTCCTTCACAACGGAAGGCTTTATTGTCTGCGATCGGTGGCATTGATCCCGCCGATTTGAGTCTTCTCACCTTCGATTTAGAGAATTTCTCCCCCCGACTTCCACATCAGATAGCTCTCGTTATTCAAGTCGGGATTAACGGTCTTAACATCCATAGGGCCGTTGTGGATGAAGGTGCTTCTACCTGCGTCATGTCATCCGCTTGCTGGAAGGCCATTGGCTCTCCAGCCCTTGCATCATCTCCCAATGCCCTCGAGGCATTTGATGGTCGAGAATCCAAACCCCTGGGTGTTCTCGAGAGTTTAGCGATCACTTTACAGGAGAAGACTGTCAACGTGGAAGTAGAAGTAGTCGACACCAGGCTCAACTACAATATACTTTTTGGCCACAGCTGGACCCATGCCATGCTATGCGTGCCAGCCACCGTCTTTCGACTTCTTAAGTTCCCTCACGAGGGCAAAATCGTCAC
Source organism: Pinus albicaulis (assembly GCA_034641835.2). NCBI lineage: Eukaryota > Viridiplantae > Streptophyta > Pinopsida > Pinales > Pinaceae > Pinus > Pinus albicaulis. The sequence continues at coordinate 905,386,938 of CM076578.1, read as the reverse complement.
GGTGGATCAGTTGTCCTTCTTCACCTCCACTTCCGAGAACAACGTACCATACGTGGATCAGATTCTGAATCCCCCTGACAGTGTCGGACCCGGTCTCTTCAAGGACCCCGTCCTCATGGGTATCTTTCTCGCACCACCACCGCACACCGCTCAAGTCAACATGATTTCCAGGTCCGATGACCGCTGGCTTATTCCTACGCCTGAGCAGGTGTTTGAGTTTGGAGAATCAATGCCCTTGACTCCAGTAGAGATCAGCTACTGTGAAATTGTTGCCGCATCTGATCCTCCACCTCCTCAGCATGCTCTTTTGAGCATGGCTCTAGATGTTTACTCTCAATCCCCCTGGCTTGGTCAAGCCGATTCACCTGCTCCTCTCAAAGAGACTTTTCCTTCCGATGAAGCCATCATTGAAACTATGTCTCTCGAGGAGCTGCCTTGGGGCGATGGACATCATCACTCATCTTTTATGCCTAGCTTGGGGGCAATGTTAGATTGTCTGGAGCGTTATGCATCTCAGGTTCCTACTCCCCCTCTCCAAACGCCCATCTTGACGCACGAGGTTTTTTCGAAGGGAAACCTGAGTAATATCACTCAAACCATCCCGATCAACATCTCCGTCAAACCGGGGATCGTTGAGAATATTCACGTGGAAGTGACTTGTTCTCTTGATGAGATTCAAGTCTATACTGATCTTTTCAAAGAATTCAGAGATGTGTTCGCCTAGTCCTACGAGGAAATGCCGGGGATTGATCCCAGTATCGTAGTGCATGAGATTCCAACCTATCCAGGTGTGAAGCCCATGCGCCAACGCTTACGCCCCATGCATCCTCGGAAAGCCGTTGCAATTAAGGCAGAAGTTGAAAAACTTCTGAACGCGAGCTTTATTTATCCCATCCCCCTCACATAATGGGTTTCTAACATTGTTCCTGTTGATAAAAAGCAGGGTACTATTAGGGTCTGTGTTGATTACCGCGACATCAATCGCGCCTGTCTAAAAGATAACTATCCCACTCCGTTCATATAGACCAGATTATCGACGAATGTGCCGGAAGTGAGATTTATTCCTTGATGGACGGTTTCTCAGGGTATAATCAGATCAATATTGCACCTGAGGATCAACATAAGACTACATTCATCTGTCCGTGGGGTACTTTCACGTATAAAAAGCTCCCGTTCGGCTTGAAGAACGCTGGAGCCACTTTTCAGCGTGCGATGTCTTATGCTTTCCATGACATTCGCCATATCGTTCAGCCTTATCTGGACGACTTGCCAGCTCATTCAGCTAGGCGAGAGGATCACCCTGAACACCTCCGCCAGATTTTCCTCCGCTGTAGGCGCTACAATATTAGGCTCAATCCTCATAAGTGCGTCTTCTGCGTGGATTCTGGCCGTCTTTTGGGATTCATAGTCTCCAAAGACGGAATTCGCCTTGACCCTTTAGAAGTCGAGGCTATCATCAAACTCCCATCACCCTCCTCGTTATATCAGTTGCAGAGTCTACAGGGAAAAGCAAATTTCCTTCGACGCTTTATCCCGAACTATGCAGAGGTGGCTAAAGGATTCACGCGCCTATTAAAGCAGAATGTTCCCTTCCATTGGGACGAAATTGCTCAGCAGTCCTTTGAGAAGCTAAAGACGTTATTGGTTAATGCTCCTTTGCTTCGTCCGCCCGATTATCGCCGCGACTTCACTTTATATCTCGCCACCGCGTTTAGCACCATTGCTATGGTTCTGGTGCAGGATGATGATGATGGTAATGAACATGTCGTTTATTATCTATCGCGAAACCTTCTCGATACAGAAACGCGTTATGCTCACGTCGAGAAGTTGGCGTTAGCAGCAGTACACGTTGTGCAGCATTTTCGCCATTACATCCTGTTGCGTACGATAACAGTGGTTTCGAATTGCAACCCCATGACATATATTCTCTCTAGACAATTGCTGGGGGGCAAATACTCCAAATGGATCGTTATCCTGCAGCAGTTTGACTTAGAGTTCACTACCGCTAAGTCAAAGAAATCACTTGTTTTCGCGGATCTTATATGCTCGCTCTCGACAGACTCCACTCCTTCACTTTCCGAGGATCATATCCCGGACGAAACTCTTTTCCTCATCAGTACTCGCGACCCTTGGTATGGCGACATAATCGTGTATCTTCAGACCTCCACATTTCGGTCTGAGTTGACTAAAGATGCCCGACGTCGAATTCGGCATCAGTCTCAACCCTACCGCATTGTAGGAGATACTTTATACCGTGTTGGAGTAGATTCGGTGCTCCGTCGGTGCCTAACCTTGGAAGAGGCTGAAAGGGTCCTAAATGACTGCCACAGTGGCGCCTGTGGCGGACATATGTCCGGATATGCTACTGCCCAGAAGATTCTGCGAGCAAGTTATTTCTGGCCGTCGATATTCAAAGACTGTATCGTTGCAGTCCGTAAATGTCACGCGTGCCAGGTGTTTCAGCGCAAGATGCGTGCGCCGCCTCTCCCTTTGCATCCTGTTATTACCGTCGGCCCTTTTGCGAAATGGGGCGTGGATTTTATGACGTGTAACCCTCACTCGGCCGGGGGGCATGCGTATATCATTGTCGCTGTCGACTACTTCACCAAGTGGGCCGAAGCGATGCCTACACTAGCTGCCGACGGTAAGACAGCTGCCCAATTCATATTCAACCATATCATTGGACGTTTCGGGGTCTCGCAAGCCATCGTTACTGACCACGGTACTCATTTCCGAGATTATATGATCGCTGAGCTGACTTCAAAGTTGGGCTTACGTCACGATAGCTCAACGCCTTATTACCCTCAGGCAAATGGCCAGGTTGAAGCAGTGAACAAGGTGCTGGTCACTATGCTTCAACGAATAGTTGGTATCCACAAATCCAATTGGCACCTCCAAATGTTCTCAGCTCTATGGGCATACCGGACATCTGCAAAGAGTGCAACTGGATTCACACCATTTCAATTGGTGTATGGTCTGGAAGCAACTCTTCCGGTTGAATGCGAGATTCCTTCGTTGAAATTAGCTGTAGAACTTCTACCCGACACTTCTGCCGAGGAAGAGCGTCTTTTGTATCTGGAACGGTTAGATGAAAACCGCCGCTTTAGTTATTGAAGCACAAAAGAAGCGGGTCAAAGCTCACTTCGATCAATCGGTTTCTCCTCGTTCCTTTGTTGAAGGAGACCTCGTCCTCCTGTACGATCAAGCACATGACAAGCTTGGAGCCGGTAAGTTCCAACCTATGTGGCATGGGCCCTACATAGTAAAACGCATTTTGAAGAACGGGGCTTATGAGCTTATAGATTATGAAGGAGTTCCGCTGGCGCAGCCCAGAAATGGGCTGTACCTCAAAAAATACTATGCCTGAAGTGATTTTTGGTGTGGTGTGTGTACATAAGTGTGTGTTTTTTCATTTGTGTGCATGTGTGGTGTGGTTTTCAATGTAAACATCTTTCTGCTGATCAGGTCTTCCTGATTGTGCAGATGTCCATTCATCCGTTTGTTGGTTTCGCGGATGGTGCCTCCCGCAATACCAGGAATCTGTCTTCAGCAGCCTGGGTAATCTACGATCCTGCTGGTGAGTTGGTCAACCTGCAAGGTGTGTGTCTGGGACGTACTACAAATAACATCGCGGAATATAGTGTTGTATTAGAATTATTAACCGAGGCTGTAAACCTTGGTATCCATGAATTACTTGTGTATCTAGACTCGCAACTTGTAGTATTACAACTGAACGGTCATTATTCGGTCAGAAACCCATCCATTTTACGTCTGTATCTGCGTATTCGTTTACTGGAAAGAAATTTTGACTATATTACATACCAACATATTCCCAGGCATATGAATGCGTTAACTGATGCAGTAGCTAATTTGGTTTTAGATAGACATTTGCGCAATTTGTAAATCAACATCACATGAAAAGGAAGATCCATCCAGAAATAGATATGTATATATATATCGAAATGTTTGCATAGTGTGCATCACATTTAATCAAAGAATATATATGTTCGTCTTAATACATCCGGAGACGACATGTCTCTCAAAAAATATGCATGATAAAAGTCCTAGGAGTCTAATCCGCATGGTGCTCATGATAACAAGTAACTGCACGCACTAAGTGTCTCAGAATTCGGTGGAGGCAACTGGGCACTCCCACCGTGTGTCTGGTACGCCATCGGTACATCCGCCAGCCAGGCGTAGTCTGGGATCCCTCGGGAGATGCCCTCAAGATTCTGGATTAACTCCCCCCCCTCTGCACCCTCTGCCTGAGGATCAGGTGCGGGAAGAGTCCTCCGTGCGATAGGAGACATACCGGCTGGTCTCTCTGGACCCACGTCTGCATACATATAAAATGTGTCAGGAAGAACATGTATTAACAAAAAAACATAAAACAGAAAAATCAAAAAGACAAGGGGTCATACCCAACTCCTCGTCCCAATCATCTCCCTCCGGCAGTGGGAGATCTGGATCACCAGTGAAATCGGTACCGGCATATGGCCAGTCTTCCACTACGATCAACTGACGCCGCAACCACCCAAAAAACTCCGGCCTCCAGGACATCTGTTGGCCCCCTCCAGCTCTGGGCATCAGATCTGCCCAGCGAGCCATTCTTGGCTCTCGTGGAATAGGCTCAGCTACTATGGCCCCCTGGCCCTGGAAGATTGGTAATCGTTCCAGAATGAACAATACTAGGATAGAACCATAGCCAAACTGTTTCAGCTTGGCTTGTTTGCATTTGGTCAGTTGCCTCTTTATGTTTATCGTCACTGCTGTGGCCCAGTCGAACAATAGAGGCGTCATACACTCCGAGGCTAACAAAAGTTGGGCCTTTGTGGCCTCGTGCGGTGCCTGCGACCCTGCAGCCCACGTGATGGTATGCAGCACCACTCTCAGTGCCAGATCAAGAATGGTATGGATGTCCACCTTTCCACTTCCGGATCCCAGTTGTGCCCCTCGGCACACTCGTGCCATCACTTGCTCCATTTTCTCACCAGATGGTATGCTACCTGTCAGTATGGGCACCGGACCTCTGCGCGACAATCCGGTTATGAAGTACACGTCAGCAACCTCCAGTTCTAACACTTGGTCCCGCAGTTTGAATACTTGTTCATCTGCGTCCCACATATTGATCAAGTACTGTAGAAGCTCGGGCTGAGCTCGTAAACAAGGTGTTAGGAAGAACTTTTTCAGCCCACAGTTCCTGAGGGCATTCATGCAAACTTCATTTTCCATGGCTTGTTCATCCTCTTCACCGTGCTCCCTTTCTTTCCACTCAATCACCATTTTGCTCAGTTCACTGCATCAACATGGTCAAAACCCTTAATTAGATCTCTGATGAGCTTCAAATTTCATTCAATTTGATTAAAATCTCGAATTTTTAGGCGAAAATTGAGGTTCTGCCGCTGGCGCGGCTGTTTCCTGAACAGTCGCGCCAGCTGGCGCGAGCCCTTTGCATATAAAAGCCCATTGGCGCGGGTCCGTGCCCGATACCTGCGCCAATGAGCGGAGCCCTAAAAATTTAAAAAGTTGCCTCAGAAGTCTAATGCATGATGGAAAACTATTAAAAAATGGATTGAAATGGAGTACAAAGAAGCGCCTCTTACCTGGAACTGATGGAACTCTGAATGGTAGCCCGGATCGGTCGTAATCACTGTCAGAAGTTTGCACACCAAACTGGACCACTGCTGCTCTTCGGTGAGGTAAATAGTAAAAAGTAATTCTATTTTTACCATTTGACATATTTATAACTTTTTGAACTCAAAATAGGTTTTGAAAGTTATTTTTCCCAATATTTTAATGTATTTGTGTCGAAAATGGGTTTTACGCTTGCCTTTTTGTGCAGCAACAGGTCTTTTACGCAACTGAAATGGTGAAACGAGTTGTATTTTATACTTTTTCGGACTCGGTAAATACACGAAAAAGTCACTCTGGAGTCATCTTTCAGCTCTTTTCTGACTCTCTAAACATGAAAATATTGCCGAGGCCCTTGTCATTTCGATCTCGTTAAAGTGGACACGAATCGACATCTACCCAGTATACGTTTACCCCTTTTTCAGGCTGGGATGGATTATTTACGAAAAAGGAATACCCTAGCCTATCACGACTAGGAGGTTTTCTCGGATATTATTTTCTACCTTTTTGGGTCCGGGGAACTATCTACGAAAATGGACCGCTGGAGTTTACTTTTTGCTGTCTTTTCAAACTCTCTAAATATGAAAAGACATCGAGTTCTTCCTTTGTCAGACTCGTTAAACCTTGATGACATCAGATTCAGTCGAAATGACGTTATTCGAGTCACTCCTTCCTAAGGCTCGTTAAATGTACTAGGATGGATTCGCCCGAAGAGCGGACTTATATTACAAGCATATGCTATCCCCTTCAAGCTTGTTATCAAAAATAATTGGGGTACTCGCCAAAAATTGGTGGGGGAAAATGGAACCAGCATCATTTTCGTGTCGACAGTATGTCGCTCTTGAACATGGCACTTGTCTACATTCATGTCGGGTTGGGGACATCTCATCTCGTTCTTCACTTTGCCTCCGTGGGTTTGGATAATCCCTTTTGACCTCTCATCTGCTCATTGCCTCGTCACCATGACCTCTGATCGATTGATGTCGAATACTGCCAAGTCCACTGTCGTGCCGTTTACATGTTCAAGAGAAGTTGACCTCTGCAAGTATCAACCTTCCTCTGATTCTCATATGATCCCAATTCACAAAAACATTATGTTCCTGCGTCCCATGTCGATGATGTGGGAAACGTTATAGCCCACCTTCGATCAAGGCCACTTCCTGTCGACTTCAGCTCATTATCCAGGAAGATGGTCTAGAGACTCTTTCATGGTACCTTGGAGCCTGCATGCCTCAATGGCAGGTTCGTCGCATTCGACGTGAGGTTTTCATCATTGGCCTCCGATCGAGTGATTCTATGGGTGTTCGACACCAGCTCATTGATTCACACACCGTAGATTGTACCTATAGTACCTTGAGGGCCATTGTCATTATTGGTGGTTCCTCTCGCGTCTGTTAACAACTTTCATCATTGGCTGGTAATCAGACGATGTTCTTGCATGTTCGACTTCAGCTCACTTATTTGCATGCTTGAACTTGTACTTTTTTTGGGTCGAGATGGAGCGCAAGACCCTGGATTGTGTCTGTTGTAATCCAGGCTGCGACATTGTGGATTATTATGATTATTTACATGACTCACTGATTGGATGGCTGCGACCATACCTGAGTCTATTTGTCGATCTTCATTGGATGGTTGCGTCCATGCCTTGGATCTAGATTATTGTACACTCTGTTATGGATGGCTGCGCCCATACCACGCATATATATCATGTATTTGAGACATCAGTTGTACTTCGCTCCACAGGTTTTCCGATGGCGGTGTTTTCGGTCGACATGTTCTCGTAAAGCATTTCACCCCTCTCTCTCTCTTTCGGGCCTGATGCTTTAGGGGGCATCTGTTACACAACAATTTGTCACCGTCCCTACAATCCCCATCCCGCACGTTGGAGGGCTCATTCTGTGACCTGTGGGCAGAGTTAAGGCTTGGAAATACTTTCATTGCATCCCTCTGAAGATGAGCTTTAATTTCCCTAAAGACATCTCCCTGCAAAAAACCCTAAAAATAACTCTTTTTCCATTGGCGCGGTTCCATAGTTCAGCCCTCGTGCCAAGAGGGAAATCCTCCAAAGAGGGCGCGCCAATTGGCGCTTTGTCATAGAGCCGTACCCGCGCCAACCATATTAAGAGGTGTTTTTAAGAAATAAAAGGCGGAAGTTTCATCCTAACAAATTACTGGGCTGATTTCTATCTTGAGTTGGGAGGTTTGGCTACGGATTTCCATGGAGAGGAAGTGGTTTGCCACCTCTCATGGAAGCTTCCTTGATGATAGGGCCAATCCCATAATTATAGGGATCCCAACTCCCCTTCCTCCTTCTATAAAAGCTTGCCCATTTCCATTTGAAAGCTAGTTCCAAAGAGTGGCAGAATTTCTAAGTTCCCAAGAGCTTTCATGCTGCAAAAGCCTTCTTGATTCCCTAAGGCCAAATCCAAGCAAGGAGACTATTGCCAAGTATCCAGAGAGAGTGGCTTGTCCCATCCCTGACAAGCTTTATCGAGACATGTTGTGCTGACGACCCGCTAAAGGAGAGTGTTGCGTCGAAGCTATGGTTGTATTCTTCTTTTGACTCTTTAATGATAAGCGACTATCGATTATGGTTCCACTCTTGTTCTTGATCATGTTCATGAGTTATATCCTCTTCGACTGATATATAGTTGTATGCACTAGATTTTATGCTTGCGTTTGTGTTGTTTCTTGCATGTGCAGGTGTCCGATCACGGAGATCGTGAGGGCTGTGATCTGCCAGGGCGAAGGAACGGGAGCACCACTTCTTCTACAAACGACAGCGTTGGATTCCAGGTAAGCCTTCCTCGCAAGTCGGTTTATTTTCAATTAGAAACCTGCACTATAGCGTGTTTGATTGTTGCTAGACCCGATCTGGGCTAGTAGGGATCGCCTCTGTCCGCAGAGGGGATTTACCTCCTCAACAACGGCGTAGCCACTGCGCAGCACAGGCTGCCCCTACATCACCCTTCTAGGCTCAATGTTGCCTCTGCGTCACCCTGAAGGCCCTACGTCGCCTCTACGTGAGCCTGGCTGGGCTGCATCCCTCCTACTGGTCTCTGTGCTACCTGGTACGGATCTGCCTCTCTGCCTTAGTATTCTCAGTCTCAAATCAGAATAATCCCTTGTCGATGTGCCCCTCACAAGCACTGCAAGCTCACTCGAAAATTCTCAGTAGACCGCACCCCATAATTTCGACTTAGCTCGAGTGCTATTGCTCTGTGTGTCTTCTCCAACTGACCCCAAGCCTTCCTTTAATAGTTTTCTCATTGAGAAATCAACGGCCTTGATCTAGTCCCTAATCAATGACTAAGATTAAAAAAGATTTGATCCATGTTACTTAGAACATTCTCAACCACATGTTTAGCTTAATTCCCTTTAATTATTTAATTTCCCTAAGTTAGACTTAGGGTCTCCATTAAAATAATTAATTTATTGAATAACTTTCACACCGGGTGGAATTTCTCCAAACGATTTCTGGGTCTTGGAGATCTCATGTGTTCTAGACCCTCCACAAAGTTTCAAAGCTAGAGCACATCTGATGCTACACAAAATATCAGCACTCCCTCTTAGCAAGGAATGTGTTCTAGCAACACTTCACTCCAGAAGCGTTACTCTGATCTCTGGCATCGGTCCCCTGCGTTGTTGATGCCTGGCCTGTTGCCCTCAACCACTGCATTGCTGATTTCTATATTGTTGCCCATGACTCTACCACAGTCACTACCACATCTGTACTGTAGCTCCCTCTCAAATTGTTGCATCATGTTGCCTATAGCACTGCCACTACTAACTGTTGCACAGCAACTCAGTTGCTGAGAAGTAAGCAATTGAAGGACATCACCCAACAACTGACAGACAAGTCAGTCTGGCTGCATCTCATCACTAAAGCACCCTTTGTTGCTGCTCTACACTGTCTCTCTAAAGCCTTTGCGCTTCTGTTGCTCTGCACTACGTAAGCACTGCCCCTTTGTGTTGTTGGAGTCCCATTAGCCTCTATGTTGTTGTTGCCACTACACTGCGTTGCACCAATCTTCAGCGTTCAAGCACTGCCTTGTGCCTTTCCATGATCCTCCACATCCACTGACTCCATTCATCCTACTATTGTCTTTAATGGTTGCCGTAGCTCATATGTGATCCAAGAGTCTGGGCACCTCAAGGATCCTACCGTCACCATCTGTAGCTCGATCTACAGATCTATGTCGCCCCACCTCTTCTCTCGAGGTACATGAACACTCATGACCACATCATCATCGTTGTCGTCATCCCCTTTCGCTGCTGCTGCCTTGGAATCTGAATCTTCCTTGCCCTTCTTCTTAGGACAACTATTAGCGAAGTGTCCCAATTCGCCAAATCTGAAGCACTGGACCTTGGATAGGTCCTTCCTCTTTCTTAATCTTGACTGCTCCGCTGCTAAATTCCCTCTTGGTTATTCTCCTGATCTCCTCCTCTCGAAGGATTGCCCACATGTCCCCCTAGTTTGGAAGTTGTGCTCTACCCAAAATGCTTTGGACAAAGGCCTCCCACTCTTCGGTGACTGCATTCAAGGTAATCCTCACCATGAGTCCATCATCAGGAGTTGCCCCCATGGCAATCAGCTAGTCTCGGATAGTCTGCAATCTAAAGAGGAAAGGATCGATCTCCTCTCCCTTCTGCATTTGGAACATCTACATCTGATTCTCCAAAAGCATCTTCATTTGGACGGAGCTACCTTGATACAACATGGTTAATGTCGTCCACACCTCGTTTGTCGTTTTCTTCTCGGCAATATGCGGAACCACGTGATCTTTGACTCCATCCATGATCAAGCGTTTAGCCCGCACCTAATTTTCATTGAACTTCTTTAGAGCATCAATATCGGTCGGCACAGCAGGACGTTCTCGGCATTTTCTCTGATGCCATATTCATCAAGGACTGTCAGGATTTTGGCTTTCTAGATCGCAAAGTTAGACACACCGTCTAACCTATCCTGATCTCTCAGTCCATACGGGGTCATCTTTGCTGAAATTCTCGAAGCAAGTGCTCTTCTCCCTTCTACTGCTGCTACACTCAAAAAAAGACCGGATCTAGGTTTCTCGGCGATAAAAATTCTCTAGAGAATGTGCTCCCTCTGACAAATGATTTCCCTCCCGAAAATCCTTCACCAATTATGTCGAATCAGCCCTCTACGATCACTCCACTTGATCGAATCTCAGATTTCTTGGCTAGAAAATCTGCTGAGAAGTTGTTTCCCCTTACTTTGTCAACCTACTAGGCATTGTTTTGCACCGGTAGAAACAGTGCCCCACCAGCAACTTCGAAGATCAAAAAACTGCACTTCCAGCCACGACAACCGGCATAGCGTCACTCCCTCTTGGGCTGCGTCCCCCTCTTGGGCCTACGTCAGCCTCTGCGTCAGCTCAGTGTGAGCTTGACAAGCTCTACGTCACCCTTTTGGGCCTGCGTTAACTCTGCGTGAGCAGACTGGCTCTCCGTCACCCCTGCAGGGCCTCTGCGTTGTCCCTCTGGTGCTGCGCTGCCTCTTTCTGAATCTGTGCAGCTTCAGCTGCCCTCCTGCAGCAAAAAAAATCTTCAGCCCTATGTTGATGGCTTCAGCTTGATCTGCAATCGCTCTGATACCATGTGAAATTTTTTGAATATAGAAACCCTACTGCAGTATCTTGATTTACTTCTCCTACTTGTTTGATTTAATTAACAAGTTATTTTCTGAAAATTCAGTAAAATATCAAAGTAAACACAACTACAGCCTACGCATACATACAGATCATTTACTAAAGCATAACGCTCTCATGACAAAGGACACTGTATTTTTTGGACAATGTCCCCAGAAAAACCCAATGCGGGAAAACCGGTGCAGCAGCTCTTAGAGGGTTTGTTTATTAAGCAGAATATATGAATACAATCAAGGGCACCAGTAATGATTTACCCAACAAAGAATTCACGGCAGAAGTACCTATCACTCGGAGACAGAAAATATGTTTGATTCAGCCGAGGAAGCACTCATCTGAAAACACTGAATACGAGTCATTTCTGGCCCACTGGAACCCCAGCGCTACTCCTCCAGCCTCTGCGCCAGCTTCTCCTACCTAGCGTAGCCACTGCGCAACCTCTAAGCAGCACAGGCTGCCCCTGTGTCACCCTTCTAGGCTCAGCGCTACCTCTACATCAGGCTCTGCACTACCTCTGCATCAGCTTGGCTGGGTTGCATCCCTCCTGCTGGTCTCTGCGCTGCCTGGTACGGATCTGCCTCTCTGCCTTAGTATTCTCAGCGTCGGATTAGAATAATCTCTTGTCGATCTGCCCCTCACATGCACTCAAGCTCACTCGAAAATTCTCAACAAACCGCGCCCCAGAATTTTGACTTAGCTCAAGTGCTACCGCTCTGTGTGTCTTCTCCAACTGACCACAAGCCTTCCTTTAATACTTTTCTCGTTGAGAAATCAACAGCCATAATCTAATCTCTAATCAACAGCTAAAAATAGAAAAAACTTGATCCATGTTACTTAGAACATTCTCACCCGCATGTTTAAATTAATTTCCTTTAATCATTTAATTTCCCTAAGTTAGACTTAGGGTCTCCATTAAAATAATTGATCCATGTTACTTAGAACATTCTCACCCACATGTTTAAATTAATTCCCTTTAATTATTTAATTTCCCTAAGTTAGACTTAGGGTCTCCATTAAAATAATTAATTTATTAAATAACTTTCACACCAGGTGGAATTTCTCCAAACGATTTTTGGGTCTTGGATATTTCATGTGTTCTAGCCCCTCCACAAAGTTTCGGAGCTAGAGCACATCTGATGCTACCCAAAATTTCAACAGGAAATGTGTTTCATACAAACTAAAATGTGTTTCAATGTCTATACAATGTGTTTCCAAATAAAATGTCTAATTTTTCCTTGATTTAATCGTTGGGACCCACATTTTTTATTATATTTCCTAATCAAAGGTTAACTAAGAAATAAAGAGACTTCTAGAAACCTCTAAGACTGAAATTTTTTCCTTAAAAAGGGTTTCACTCTCAGTGTGTATCACAATGTTGTTAATTAATGGTATTGTTAAATTCTTAAAGTAAAAGAATTTTTACATAAATTTTTAACATTACCATTAATTGTTTCAAAATGTTTGGGTGTTTCCTACCTCATCGGTCTTCATATGGACAAAGTAGAATTTCACATCCTATTCAAAATTCAGTAGACTTAACAGTTTGCAAATTTTTTGGATTATTTTGATTAGATTCTATTACGTATGAGGGTATGGTATTGGCAATTAATCAAGAGAACCAAGACCTTTATGTACCTCGATGTTAGTGATATTGCTTGTTGGACTCCTCTGTCATGGCCTTAGCAAAAAGGTACCATTCACTCAAACCAAAATCATTGATCAGGCATGCTAGTCTTTTCGTAGCATATTTTATAGCTTGGATTAGGTAGTTTCATCAAAATTGGGTGGTGTTGACCAACGTCCCCAGAGGATTGAAGCACAAGCAAAAGGTGATACTAATGATGAGGATCCCAATATAAGTGATAGTGGAACATTACTTGTCATTTAAATGTTCTTGCTCATTTATTCATAATGATTTCTTTTCAGGTTTCAATATCAATATATACACACACACATCATGTTTACCCATTTCCAAATTTTTGGGGGATTACGTTTCCAATGTGTTTCCATTTCCGAAATGTGTCTCATATAATGCAACTGAGTTTGAAGGTGAGGGCTACATTCATATATATATACACACACACACACACATCATGTTTACCCATTTCCAAATTTTTGGGGGATTATGTTTCCAATGTGTTTCCATTTCATAAATGTGTCTCATATAATGCAACTGAGTTTGAAGGTGAGGGCTACATTCAAGAGAGACCAAGATGATGCTCAAAGGTTAAAGGACCAAAGAAGCAAAATCAGTATGGGTGGTGTTACCGCTCAATCTAGCAAGGGTCCTAGGAGGGGTTCCAAAGGGGCAACTACTAGACCAAGTGGCAACAATGGGACAAGGACCCATCGTCACCTTAGCCGATGTCCCCTTCTCTTTATGGAATTTCACCAATGGGAGGAGTCTTAGTATAAGGAAATCACTAAGAACGATGAATCAAAGATGAGGTAGGTAGTGATTTCTAGGGCCCATTCACAAGAGAGACTCAAGTAATAGGGCTTGCTTGCTTTAGAAGCAAGATGAAGGGCTCTCTAAGAAAGGCTCAAGGGAGGCTCAGACCTAGGGATTAGGAGTATTCATTAATGAGGGATGCCCTAGACCTAAGATTCCTTTTGGAATCAAGGTTTCCAAGTGGCCTTATGGGTTAAAGAATGACAACAATGTGGAACCACAAAGGAGCCTTAGGGAGGTCCAAGTTTGACATAGGTTTTAAAATTTTATCTTGCTTTCAATGGTCATGTAGGGCCAAACAAGGAGTATGAGAAGGGCCTTGGGAATGATTAACTTCCTTTCAGTTTTTCTAATAATGAGACCCTGAAAATATACCTTAACCTAGGAGGAACTTAGAGAAGTATGGTCTTATGGCTAGGGCTTGGTGTATCTCCCAATCCAAACATGGGAATGACCTCAAACTTGGAGGACCTCTTGAGGACACACCAGCACAGATGGATGGCAACTCGCTCCAAAATTGGATGGCTACAAAGCAATTCGCTTGATGCCCTAGGAGACCCACTATAGTTAAGGTAGAATTCAAAGGAAAAGTAAAAAAAGAAAGCTTTGGGGCGATCAACAATGGATTGTGGACCAGTGCCTAGCTTTTTGAGAGAAATGGAGTCAAATGATCTTGAGTAAAGCAACTTTGATGCTTCAAGGAGACCTTGAGGGACCTCGCTATCAAATAAAAGATGACAAACGAAAAACCCTCATGAATTTTATACTTCCAACACAATGTGAAGATGGAGTTTCAAGGACTTAATCACACAATCATTCTCCTAGGAACATTCATTCTGTCTTTTCCAAATGTGAGTAACACATGCAAAAATCCCAACAATTTTCAATGCTCCAAGAACTTAGCATTAATTAGGGCATATCCAAATACAACAAGAGAAAATTCCATGCATTAGACATTTATAATAGTAGAAATAAGCATCATAAATCACTTATAAAGCAAAGAGAGAGTATATCCATCCATCCCACATGCAAAAAGAATCTCCAAGAAGAAGTGCGAAGTTAATCCATACATCAAAATTCATTTACAAGCTCCAAATTTGTCCAAATTGAAGATTTGAGTTCTCTTTTAAAGATGAGTTCCAAATCCAAGTGATGATGAGGAATGAAATGAACCTCTCATCAATTTATATGATCCTCTAAGGGATTTGAACTGCCTAATTAGGCCTAATGATGCCCCTAATAATAAAATAATGTACAAATAACAATACTTTTGGTGACAAGCCCACCAAATAGCTCCATAATAAGAATAATTAGCCTCTCAAAAAGGCTAAAATGATAGAAAGATGGCTAGAAGGGTCGTTGGAAGGCTAAATGAAGTCCCTCATGTGCCAAAAATAAGTAGGAGGGCTCCAATAACAGTGATGAAGGGGGGAGGCCCCTTGATCTCCAAGCAAATGACTTGCGGTGCTCCCAAGTGGTTGTGGGGGCACAAAAACATCCCCATGGGACTCCAACTGAATCGAACAAGCATGTATCCCATCTGCAGGGGCTAGAACAATTATGCAAGCCCTCCCTTGTCTCCCATGGTGAGACAAAACCCCATCTGGGCCCTGGATCAACTGCCAAGTGTGTGGTGCAAGTGTGTAGCCGACTGGGCAAGGTGGTCTGAGTGCATCATCCTCATCAAATAAGTCGGACACAAGCAAGCAATGAATGGTGTTGAAGGATCCCATGGCATGGCTATTTGAGGAGCAATAGTGTGCATAGATTTAGGAGCCAGAAGTGCGCAAGGATTTAGGAGCCAAAGTGCACAAGGACTGTGGAGCAAGGGATCATGATTCATAGAGCAAGTCGAGAAAATCTTCAGCACAGATCAATTGTGCAAGGCCGAGATCAAGAGCAGGGTCAAGAACAATTGTAGAGCTAAGAATAGTAAGGAGAAGCGTAGCGCTTTCTCATAGACAAATTGTTGGATGCAGTAGCAGTGTGAATTGTAATAAATCCATTTGCTCAAAGAACAACCAATAAAAGAACGGAACCAAGAAAGAAGGTTTTCCCTTTCGGGTTCCTGGGTAAAACAAGTGTGTCAATTTTGTGTGCATGTGTTTTCATCTTGATTATTTTCCGCTTCATGTTGAAAGTTAAGAAACCTTGTATCTTGGTGAAAGTAAAACTGGTTTCGGATGCCTTTTTTTCAATAATTCATCCAAGTAGTGTGCATAGTTTCAAGAAATTAAACTTGGTATCAAAACCACGCTCTCTATAAAAATCAGCACCAAAATTGTTCAATCAGTGAAGAGTGCAAATCAGTTAGTAGGCTTGTGCTAGAGTTTTGAAGAGCAGTTTTTGGATAAGCATTATGTAGTTCCAAGGACTAAGGGCAGATCAATGTTTAGAGGGGGCCTCTAACTTCTGCTCATGGAGGGAGTGGATCTCAATAGTGTCGAAAGATAATGGGGTGCTAGATTTTGCGAAGAACACACAAACTGCACCCGAAAATCCCCATCAATTGATCCACATAGCAAGAATGACACCAAGGCCAGAAGGATCATTCTTGAGGGGGTAAAATATCACAATATCCCTCATCTCCATGGGAAGACCACAACAAACGAGATGTGGAAAGTCATCTTGGATTTGTATCACGATTCCAGTGATGCCAGGAAGCTTTCCCTGAAGGAAAAGTTAAGAAATATCTGGATGAGAAAAGGAGAGCCCATCATTACTTACCTTTCCAAGTTCATCCAGGTTCGGGATGAGCTAGTTGGAGTGGGCGAGACTATAGCAGACAAAGACCTTGTGAGTCTTGCGCTACTAGGACTTCATAAGTCTTGGGAGAATTTCCAGGATGCAGTCAATGGCAGAGAGAATCTTCCCAACTGGTTAAGGTTGTGGGGAGACTACGTCCAAGAAGAAATTTAGAGGGGGACGAGAGCTAGAGGTTCAACAAAGATAAAGGAAGAGGAGAAATTTGCTTTGGCGGGCGAAGGTAGAAAAGCCAAGAGCAAGAAGGGCCAAGGCAAGGTTGAGTCAAGTCAGAACGATGAGAAGAAAAAAAAATATTTGAGCAAGATCAAATGCTTCAATTGCAATTTCCACCAATCCGGGCACTATGCCACTAAGTGTCCTAACCGGAAGAAGGGATCCAGTAAGGACCATGTGGCCACATCAACTGAGGTAGATGTGATTTCTTCTCAATTTGAGAAAGACTTCTCATTGATATCTTGCATGGCAAGCTCAGTTGGCAACAGCATATGGTACATTGATTCTGGAGCATCCTTCCACATGACCGGGAACAAGGAATATTTCAGCCAACTGAAGGAGAAGGACATGCAATTTCACATTTAGCTAGGAGATGATGGCAAGTGCTTGACTAGGGGAGTAGGTACTGTCAGCTTTGAGAGGGAGTCTGGTAGCTCTCTCCATTTTAGGGATGTCCTCTATGTTTCAGGTCTTAAGAAGAACCTTATTTCTATTGCTACCCTAGAGGACACGAGTTCTGATGTCATTTTTAGCAGAGGTAAGGCTTACCTCAAGCACTTAGCTTCTGGATCCATGAAGCAGATTGGTGTGAGGATGAAGAATCTTTCCAAGCTATAGGTTGAGACATGTGCATCCTTGAGCGGCAAGGTAGGAAGTGCACAAAGTAGAGACGTGCGGGAGCTTTGGCACAAACACATGGGGCATTTGCATCATGGGGCGCTGAAGATCCTTTAGTAGATTGCCACAAGACTACCTCAGTGCATATTTGACCAGCATGATGTGTGCAAGGGGTGCACACTTGGCAAGTATGCCAAGTCATCTTTTCAGGGCCGTGACAGCAGAGCCAAAGGGATTTTGGAGTTGGTACATGCAAATGGATATGGTCCCTTCTCTTCTCCATCCCTCATGAAACACAAGTACTGTCACTTTCATAAATGACTATTCTCGAAAAACATGGATCTTCTTTATGCAAAAGGAGAAGGCCTTCTCCAAGTTCACGGAGTTTAAGGTTGTTGAAGAATGTAACTAGATCTGGTCTTCATAAATGTATTTGAGTCATTATGTAATGTACTTATCAAAAGAATGAAAAAGAAAATTTTATTATTATTACAATGATGTATTAAAGCATGGATTTCATGCTTCAGTCATCTTCTATTTAGTCAAAGTCCCCATTTTGGACTCCTAGGATTTATATTGAGTCATTAAAATCATTGTATATTTTATGAGACCCTTCTTGGGCTTTTGAATCATGTAAAAAGAATTATTTTTGAGTCAAATATGAATTTTTGTCACCTCCACACCAAGTCGGCCCTTGCCTGATGAAGTCGGCCTACAAGGGAGAAATTCGACCCACAAGAATCCTATATATACAAGTTCAGTTTGATCTACTTGCTCACCTACTCAACAAGTTCGATATATAAGAAGCAGTGCAGTAAAAAGTGTGAATTGCGGGAAGAAGAAGGAGAAGTGCAGAATCGAAGTTCTTGGGCTAGTTTATCTCTCTCTCTACGAAATTGTTGGGCAATTCAGGATCGAAGTTGCTGGAGTTGCAGGGTCGAAATTCTGCAGTTGCAGTAGGTCGAAGTTGCAGGAGGTCGAAGTGTTGCATAGGTCAAAGTAGTTGCTGCTACATAGATCAAACTTTTGTTCCTGCAAGGTAGAAGGTCTAGATCGAAGTTGTTGGAAGGAAGGGCTAACTTGGTGGTTGGAGGAAGTCTGTGTCTAGGTTGAAGAGTCTTGGATTATCTCAGGAAAACTATTGAAGGAAGAGATTTTGACTGGGTTTTCCCCTAGAGAAGGGTTTTGCACTGGCAGTGTGCCTACATCTTGTGTCTCTTGTTTTGTGATCTTCATACAGACATAATTTGGTAATTGCTTGATGAAAGATAATATAATAAAGAAGTAAAAGAAGCCAACATATCTCACAAGTAATTATCAAGAAAGAGGAATCAAACCCTAAGTCTACTTGCATTGATTTCTCAACATGGTATGAGAGCTAAGGTCAAGGAAGATTGGAGATCACTCCGTTGGCTCAAAGGAAATGGTTACTCCCTCTATGATAGGTTATATGAAAATGGGATTCAATACTGCAGGAAGCTGGATCAAGAGGATATTCTACTACCTATTCAACAAGGTCAAAATCCAAGGGTTCTTGGCTACACTTACAAGTTCACTCAATGATGACAATGCATGGATTATTCATAGTGGAGCATCAAGGCACATGACAGGGGAAAGTAAACAACTCCACACTCTATCAAAGGAACCATCTTCTCATGTAGTGGAATTGGGACACAACAAAAGTTATGTTGTTAAAGGCCTAGGATCAACATCTTTGAAGCTAGAGAATGGAGCTAAACTACATCTCAATAATATACTATATGTTCCAGGTTTGAAAATTAATTTACTATCAATTTCTTGCTTAGAAGATAAACGGGATAGAGTTGCTTTTGTTGATGGAAAGGTTTTGGTTTGGGGAAAAGATTCAAGTATTGATAAAGCTAGGGTTATTGGAGTTCGTAAAGGAAGTTTATATAGAGTCATAACACCATCTCCTCAAGCCCTAGTTCATAGGGAAATCAATCCCATTGAGCTATGGCATAGAAGATATGGCCATCTACACTACAAGGTCATTCCCTCTCTTAATCAATTGGTTAATGGCATCCCCAATATCAAAGAAGATCGTGAAGGAGTTTGCAAGGGATGTGCTTTGGGTAAAAATACAAGAAAACCATTTAAAAAATAGTGAAACAAGGTCTAAATAAATATTAGACCTCATTCATTGAGATGTGTGTGGGCCTATGTCTGATAAATCACTTGGAGGTCATCTTTACTATGTGAAATTCATTGAAGATCACTCTAGAAAGACATGGCTCTACCTTCTCAAGAAAAAGGATGTAGTATTTGAGAAATTCAAGGAGTTTAGATCTGAAGTGGAGACCCTAACTGAAAGAAAAATAAAGACTTTGAGATCCGACAATGGTGGGGAATACACTTCTAAAGAATTGATTGCATATTGTAAACAAGCAGGAATTAAGAGGAAGCTCATTGTTTCCTACTATCCCGAACAAAATGGAGTGGCCGAAAGAAAGAATAAGACAATTGAAGAAGGTATAGAAACAATGATCTTTGATCAAGACTTACCAAAATTTCTATGGGGAGAAGGAGCAATGACAGCAATATATATTCAAAATAGAAGTCCTCATAGAATTATTGAGAACATGACACTTGAGGAAGCACTCACAGAGAAGAAGCCAAGTGTGGACCATCTCTGAATCTTTGGGTGTCCTTCCTATATCCATGTTCCAAAGGACAAGCGAAAGAAGCTTGATTCTACAAGCATCAAAGGGATCTTCGTTGGCTACAATCTCTCTTCAAAAGCATTAAGGAATCTACATCAAGGAAGGAAGACATATTGAAGTAAGAAGGGACATTATATTTGATGAAAATCATGCCTACAAAAGATCCAAAGATATTCCTATCGATTCCGATGACGAAGATATACTAATATTCGAAGAAGAAGAAGTACACCACCATAATCCTACTACAATTCAAGAAGAAGAAGAAGAAGAACCAAGTGAGCCTATTCAACCTGTGATCATACTGAACACAAGGAAGAGGCCTAATTGGTTAAAAGTTACTCTTGAAGATGTTGAAGGACATGGAGCTATGAAAGGAACCTTTAGAGAAAGCAAAAGACCAAAAAGATATTTTGGATATGTTGCATACATGACAAAATTTATTGAACTTGAACCATCTACCTTTGAAGAAGTTGTTCATCAAGAAGTATGGAAGAAGGTAATGCAAGAAGAATATCAATCCATCATGAAGAATGGGGTTTGGGAAATCGTTCCTAGACCTAGCGACAAATCAGTTGTCACCTCTAAAAGGATCTACAAGATCAAGCACGTTGTTGATGGAAGTATAGACAAGTAAAAAACTAGATTTGTTGCAAGAGGGTTCCTCAAAAGGAAGGCATAGATTATGAAGAATCCTTTGCACCTACCGCAAGGTATAGTACTATTAGATCCTTCGTTTCATTGGTTGCTACAATGGGATGGA